>OZ014450.1:2678338-2897003 GCA_963966035.1 Acleris laterana
ATAAGACAGCCGGTGAAATGACTAGCATAGAGGCATTCCATCTTAGTCCTCAGGTTGGCAACGCATTTGCAGTCTTAGGATTGCTCTGCAGTCTTGTGAATGCGAATGTCTATGGGTTACAGTTTCCACTTACCATCAGGTGGCCTGTGTGCTCGTTTGTCATCCCTATGCCATAAAAAAAAAAAAAAAAAAAAAAAACCCCTTCCGGCCCTCCCACTCACTTTCGCTCTGTATATCTCTTTCGTCAATCCTTTCCAAATGACCATCGAAGCATGCCCTTTTGAATCTTATTCACTACATGTTCTTTTAGTCCACATCTCTCTCTGACTTTTTCATTCCTTACTCAAAAGAGCTCATTTCAACTGTATTTACCTATATTATACCTAATCTGTGCTATGGTACATGGTACTGTCAAATTAATCAGAGCCATCACAAAACGTTGGGAATAAGGTAGGTAACAACATGCGTGGGTACATACGAATAAGGGTCCTGTTATACAAGAAATGTTTTAGCTATCGTATTGCGCAATCGAGAAGCAGGGACCGGAAAACCCGTTCCTTTGCTTAAGCCGTTCGAACGGCTTACCCGTTCATACGGTAAGCCAATCGTTTGGGTAACCTCTTCACCGGCTTACCCAACGATGAGATAGCCCTATCAAGCCAGGTTACCCCAACCGTATCCCTTTGGTAACCGCTTACCGAATGTTGTTGGATTTGGTATTAAGCGCTTACCGTTCGGGTTAGGGTAACCCCTTCGCCACCTTCCCGCGCGTGCCGCTATTTTTTAGGTACTTATATTTGATGCCACGTCGTATTCATAATACCGATGAGCTGCGTCACTTTTTTGTTTAGGCATAATAAAGCCGGGAGTAGGTATGTACAGTCGCCATCAGATATATCGGAGCGGCCGAGGTACTCAAATATTTCTGAGCAGCAATAAATTTCAATAAATTCTTTACGGTAAATAAGGTCAATAAGATCTGAACATCCAATTCGCCACAAATATATGAGCAGTGGTTTTTCAATTAAATCTGAACACACAACGAGACAATAATATCTGAAAGCACAACTCGTCAAAGTTATCTGCACAGACAGGGTGATCATAAATATCTGAACATTTAAGGAAAATATACCTTAAAGCACTAGGCATACAGTTTAAATGTAATCGTACAGATGTAATGAATTTTCCTTTTACAAAATAAGTAGGTAGGTATACAAAATATAAATCTGCGAAAAGCAACTTCACGGTCTTCACAAGAGACACATTTGAATAAAATATTTGGCAATTCACAAAAACGGTAGCATAACTGTCATTGCATATAATTCACAGCGTGTATTATCAAATGCAAATATGTAATATTGAAGCTGCTTAGCTGCCAATAGGTACGAATGCTTTGCAATATTTCATCCACTATTGTGTCAGTCACCATGGCCTAGCGGTTTAGTAATTAGAAATCATAATTTATATATACCGTTGCATCAGGGTTCAAATCCTCAATTGTGCTTATTTTTTGTATTTTATTAAGAATTCATGTTCATTTATTTTTTTTAATTAAACCTGTAAACAAACTTAACATCAATATTTATAGAAACTCGTTAGTTTTCAAAACTACAAAAAAAAACAAAACATAGTGAGTTCAAGCCTCCGTACCGCTCAATTTTCTTGATGATTCCAAATAGAAAAAAAATACAAAAAGATGGTCTTTGATTTTGTATAAACGGCCATACAGAGTCCGGGCGACACATGCATACCGCACGATTCGCACAGTACGAGTAAGATAAGGACGCCATTAGTATCACGATGACGTCACGCTCTATCTCAGGCCAGGCAGTGTATACACCCTACATCCAGCAGAAAACTCTTTTTAGTTTTGACATTGATAAAACCGAATGGTGGTTGTGTAGAAAATGTATTCCAGCGTAGTAAGTTAAAGAATTTTAAACTGTATGCTAAGTGATTTAAGGTATATTTTCCCTAAATGTTCAGATATTTATGATCACCCTGTCTGTGCAGATAACTTTGACGAGTTGTGCTTTGAGATATTATTGTCTCGTTGTGTGTTCAGATTTAATTGAAAAACCACTGCTCATATATTTGTGGCGAATTGGATGTTCAGATCTTATTGACCTTATTTACCGTAAAGAATTTATTGAAATTTATTGCTGCTCAGAAATATTTGAGTACCTCGGCCGCTCCGATATATCTGATGGCGACTGTACACTTACTACTTTTTTTAAATAACAATAACAGTTAATATCTTTACTTGATTAATTACAGTCTCTTATTACCAAAACGACACACCAAATATTAGCACATCAAATTAACTTTCACTTACTAATATAACTACGGAGATGCGCAACGTTCGCAAATCACTAAGAAAGTGACGAGTAATATGCGTGCAATAAACAAATAAATAGGCAAACAAGTGACAAAAGGTAGTTTACGCCAAAAATTGATCACAAGGACCCAACATTTTTGCAAAAATATGCTTAAAGATCAAGGACCAAGGCTGCGACGGCGGCAATTCATAAAGCTTTGACAAATGCCGCCACGAGCGGCTCGTGCCACAGGAGTTCACGCACACTTCACGCCAAGCCAAATCCGACTGACAAGACAAGGACCACCTTACTACCAAATAAGTAGTTACTACAGAAATCACGCGATGCAAAATCGAAGCAATCGTTAACAAAGTATCAACTTTAAGTTATGTGCAAATGCTAGAAGGTTTATTATTATTTGTCTTAGCGAAACAGTGCTTCAAGGACAACATTTCGCTCCCCCTACCCCTTCCTACCTCGCCGCGCGCGCCTGTTGTGTAGATTGCTAAGTAGTGCAAAAATATGTTGTATGGATTGCGCGTAGGGATTGAAATAGCTCGAAGCCGTTCAATAAACACTTGATAGGGAAAGCCTAACGTGGGTTTTAAGGATTCGGTAAGTGCTTAGTCGAATTAATTGTATCGCGTTGGATAGCTTTTCATTAGGGTAACTCGATGATATGCTTACCGCATCGTTAGGGTTTGTAAAAACCAGTCAATCAAATAGCCTATCCAAAACCCTTTAAAGGGTAAGCGGTTCCGGTCCCTGTCGAGAAGTTTGTATACTGTCCAAACATGATAAAAAACATACAAACAGCTTCTTTATTAGATAAGGATTCCCCGGATATATAAATTATTATTTATTTTTACCTGATCAAGCGATCCGTTGTAGTCGGTTTCACACTTACGGCTTTGTACAGTCGAGTTTATAAATAAATATGTTTACCTACTATTTAGTAGGTAGGTACCTACTATTTAGTAGTTAGGTACCTACTTATCTTGTCTAAATATTTAATGTCATGTTCAAACTGTCATAATACAGATTAGCATAGCGATTAAAGTGATAAGGTACTAGTGTATACATATTCATGAACTCGACTGTACGAGCGGCACTAATTTATTTTTAATATCTAGACACGCGGCAGCGTGTCCAGACAAGTTCAAGAAAAAGGAACTGGCGAGCGCAGCCGTGTGTTATTTACACGAACCGTTTGGAGCCACTTTTGATTTGACCCCTCAAAAACTCCAAATCTTCTTAACATAAAAACATGAAATTTGGTATATGTATTAAAACCCTTTAGATCAACTAGAACCCTAAATTTCATAAATAAAAGTGAAACGGTTATTAAGATATAAACGTCTAAAAATCGGCTTTTTTACCACTGACTGACTGACTGACTGACTAATCATCAAAAACCTAACCCACTTCCAGGTGACCTAGAAGGTTGAAATTTGGCATACAGATGGGTAATTATGCGTATACAAATAAAAAAATCTGAAAACAGTGATTTTATAAGTTTTATTATTATTATTATTTTATTTTATTATTTATGCTAGTTACCTCAGAACTCCGTCATTTATTAACCGATTCGAAAAATTCTTTTTTTGTTTGATAGGGCACACTGTCTGATTGGTCCCAATGTCACCAGGTCAGAATCTGATGCTGGGGTCCTGGAGAAATTGAGGGAACTCTTCAAATAATTTGGGTATAGCTATAACGATTTGGGTATTTTGTATATATATATATATATACGAGTATATAGCATACATATATTAACTCGTGCATATATGCTTTTGAAAAGCACTATTTGGTGAAGTAAAACTGATGATGATGAATGAAGATCACGGAACTACTCAGTAATTAATGTTTGTTTATTGAAACGCATGCCAACTTATTTGACAAAAATAAATGATATCCCATCAAAAACATACATGTGAAAATGCAAGCCAAGTTCAATGTTAAGAATATGCAATGCGTGTTTATCGACTTCACTGACAAAAAAAATAAGATCTAGATGGGTGCCAAGTTCCGTAGATAATCCTGATTTTTATTTATTAAGAACATACCTACAACATTCTAAAATAAATTAAAAACACAATTTCTTATTTTTTCTGCTACAACAATATTTGCTATTAAGTATAACTTCTTATACCTATTTCAACACCCAAATTATTTACACAAAGCAAATAACTTAGGATAAACTGAAGCTTAAAATCTGACTTGGCTAGTTTTCATATTTGTTATACGCAAGTTACTGTATTTTTATATTGTAAGTATGGTTATATTTTACTCTTCGAAATAATTGACTTGCTGGTAAAAACTAGCCAAGTCAGATTTTGAGCTTCAGTTTATCCTAAGTTATTTGCTTTGTGTAAATAATTTGGGTGTTGAAATATAAGCAAATATCACCAAACACTGAATGAATGCAAATTATTTGCTTATACACTCGCTTATGTATACCTGCGTACCGCTCACTGCACTTAAAGATGACATCACTTGTTTATATCAACTTGAACTTTGTTAAAATATAATCCTAATCATCAAAACAAACTTACCGTTTTGTATCAATAAACACTAATAAAGTAGAACACAAAATTAAACAGCTGGCGTTATTATTGCAAATGGCGTGCGGCCGCCGTTTCGCGTTGGAAGTCACTTCGCAACTGAACCAAACCAACTGACTGACTCTCGAAATGAATGTTGAACAAAAATGCTAAACAAACTGCCTGAGCGAGACGTGTATTTTGTCTCGCTCGTCCGACCTTCCGTTGTTTTTGAGAAAATATCACCCCAGTACGCATTAACGGCAAAAACTAAAAAAATTGTTACTTAAGTGGTTAAAATATATACTTAAGTTATTTTTTAAATGAATATTTGTTGCTAATCTGCGTGTTGAGCGTAGCGCTGCGGGCTTTAAAAAAAGATTTTAAGTCTGTGTTCCGCTTTACACAAAATATAGGTAGGTACGAGTACTTAGTAGTTTTTTTAGAAATTTAGTATTTTTGATCCCCTAATATAGTAGGATACATACGTAATAGGGTTAGAAACCTTAAGCTGTACTGACACCTTTTGGCTGTAAATAGACTCGCCTATGTTTTGGTGGCTTTGAAACTGACAATTGACTGAAAATTGTTACTTAAGTGGTTAAAATATATACTTACGTTATTTTTTAAATGAATATTTGTTGCTAATCTGCGTGTTGAGCGGAGCGCTACGGGCTTTAAAAAAAGATTTTAAGGCTGTGTTCCGCTTTACACAAAATATAGGTAGGTACGAGTACTTAGTAGTTTTTTTAGAAATTTAGTATTTTTGATCCCCTAATATAGTAGGATACATACGTAATAGGGTTAGAAACCTTAAGCTGTACTGACACCTTTTGGCTGTAAATAGACTCGCCTATGTTTTGGTGGCTTTGAAACTGACAATTGACTGAAAATTGTTACTTAAGTGGTTAAAATATATACTTACGTTATTTTTTAAATGAATATTTGTTGCTAATCTGCGTGTTGAGCGGAGCGCTACGGGCTTTAAAAAAAGATTTTAAGGCTGTGTTCCGCTTTACACAAAATATAGGTAGGTACGAGTACTTAGTAGTTTTTTTAGAAATATAGTATTTTTGATCCCCTAATATAGTAGGATATATACGTAATAGGGTTAGAAACCTTAAGCTGTACTGACACCTTTTGGCTGTAAATAGACTCGCCTATGTTTTGGTGGCTTTGAAACTGACCAAATTGCTGTCAACCTGACATCCCATTTTGTATGGAAATTGTGAGCTTCATGATTCTACTCTCAGATAATAATAATATGGCAGAAGTATTTAATATACCGTAATAGAAGGCTGCATAAAGTGTTCTTCCAATTTCGTTCATTGAATACAAAACGGACACATTCCAAAATGAGTCAGTATTGCATTTTAAAATTAGAAGATGATCGTATAAGATTTTCAATGCAAGAGCAAATTATTTTGGAATGTGTCCGTTTTGTATTCAATGAGCGAATGTTCCAATGTGTTGTTTTGATTTAGGGTTTTTCAGGGTGGCAAGACCTTGTGCTGGGTCCGTCCGGATCGCTATCACCACATTATCCATTAATCTACCACCAAACAGCAGTGTTCGCATTGTTGTGTTTCGGTTTTGGGATAAGACAGCCGGTGAAATGACTAGCATAGAGGTATTCCATCTTAGTCCTCAGGGTTGGCAACGCATTTGCAGTCTTATGTGAATGCGAATGTTTATGGGTCACAATTTCCACTGACCATCAGGTGGCCTGTGTGCTCGTTTGTCTTCTCTATGCCATAAAAAAATCAATAAAATAAAAATGCCGCTATATGTCGATCTTTCAAATTTAATCGCTGCATCTCATCGACATACTCGTAATTGTTATATGACGGCCAAGCTGTTAGTCTGTGCGGAAAGAGAGAAGTCGTGGCAGAAACGGGAAGTAACATTATGTCAGTATGGCAAAAGCCATAAAATAGAACTGGCCACGCCCTCAAACCCTACGACTCTTCTCTTTCCGCACAGACTCTAATTTTCATTATGTAAGTATACTCTCAGTTTAAACTGTACCTACAATAAAACTGACATCAAAAATGGACAGTAAATGGGTAAGGCCACGGAGCGTTCGAACCGCCCCCGCGAGAGTGTTACCAAAACAATACATGTAACATTACAAAAAGCATTTATTTTCCAGGTATTATGTAAGAACCTAATCATAACTACCTATTGTAATTAAAAATAAATGCCACAGACATAAATCTTTGTCTATTTTGGTAACACACAAGACAGGGCGGTTCGAACGCCCCGTGGCCTTACCCAAATACTGATCAGTTAGTGAGATCATAGGTCTACAAGAATCTCCAGACAAAAAAGAAAATTCAAATTTAGACCTTTTTGCAATTAAAATTAATTCCATATTTTTATACTAAAAACTGATGCATTTTGGTACGGAACCCTAAAAAACAGCTGAGTCACCTTAGTCATTTACGGTAAAAAAATGTTGTTGAACGTCATGCGGCCTGCGGGCCTAATATACAGCATCCGTCACGCTCGTACTTATATTACGTGACAGAAGGTGACGGATGCCTTATCTAAACTTTGTCACGCGATAAACGTAGCCACATTAGAACCCCCGCTCCAGGTAAGTAACACATTGTCACATTTGCCGGTAAATTTTATGGTGAAAGCGTCGTAGTGGCCCTACTCTTACTTGTGCAAGAGTTAACCGAAAAGACAAGGATGGATTACAGCATAAGAAGCAAAAACTTTGTATGGTATTGTAGGTATTGTAAAATATTTGTAATTGTAATCCATCCCAAAAAAATAAAATGCCCCGCAGTAAACCTATTTTTGTCAAAATATTCGTTGTCTCTTCTGTCAATTTCAAACGACACAGTCATAAGGACAAAACATATTTTAATCACACTTTAGACACCGTGCGTTTATGAACAAAAAAATCTTAATTTCTTCCATAGACCTAAGCAAAAAATGTATATGTTCAAAGGAATGTAAATAAAACAAGCGTATATACACAAGATCTTTTATTATATTCTTAACGTTATAAGAAACTTGTATAAGTTATAAAATTTATATTAACTTTTAAATGGGACGGAATAGATTTTAGCTTTTACAACACATTATTACTACAGATACCCACGCCAAAACTTTTACCCTTCTTTTACTCTTAGGAAGCGTCAGCCTGACAAGCGACGTAAAAGATAGTAGTAGATTTACGCTCCGCTAGTGGCGCTAGTGCGCTACGTAGGTACGCTGAACAAACAGTACGGAGACAAACATTTTATGTTTAGAACAATTATAGAATAATGTGTCGTATTGAGAGTTTGAGATTCATGTTGTTAATGAGGTATTTAAACATAATTTCATATACATATTCACCAAACCAGACGTTTTAAAAAGCAGTGTTTCAAATTAACTAAGTACGTAAAAGTGTATCGGCAATATTTGCCATCGATTTACAAAAGGTTAGGGCAGTCTCATTAGGTTGGAATGGTATACTGGCCTTCTAAGCCAGTAGGCAGTAGACAGTATCTCAGATAAACCTTCTGTAGCAGTATCAACCTCATTACTTACAGAATAGAATGAAAACTGCTTTGGTTATTAGTTTTGGGATACAACTTATTGGCTAGGGGCAGTATAGTTCAAGTAGTAACTTGCACTTTAAAAAGGTAAGGGAGAACGTCCATATCGGTTTTTAGTTGTGTCACTGTCAAAGTAATATATTTAGCTTGTGTCTGACATTTATATTAATTTCATGTTCTCTGAGTTCGACTTTACAATTCATACAACTGTTAGGATTGTTTGATTTTATTCGGCTATTATTAAATAATTATTTCTTACCATTAAAACAAAAAGATGTTCGTGCGCACGAATAATATAGTTGCATAATCATTTATTAAACATTATAATTATAGTACATACATATCAATATACAGCGCTTTTAGTGAGAACATATACTAGTACAGGTATCTGTAAAATAATATGAGTGTTATGTAAATTATTATTTAAAAGCGACTGTAAAAGTACAAACCCAATAGGGATCAGATCTTTTTTACAAATATTCCGCTTTTATTGCTTTATACCACTTCTTGAACATGAAAAGGTAGTCGATATGTATGATGAGAGCGCCATTTACGAAGTCAGCAGGGGTGACCACGAAGCGGTAATGCTTTTCCATCATAGCTTCCAGGTCACACAGAATGTACGAGCTGAGGAAAAGTACTACCAACGTAGGATATAACACGCGGAAGGGTGGCAGATAGAAGAGTGGCACCGTCGAAGCTGTGAAAAATAAGCAAGGATAAGTGAGATGGTAAAATAAGTATCTGTCCAAAAGTTTTGGGCAAGCTTTTTTTGCCGACCACACTATTGAGTCCTAACACGGTTGGTCTGCTTTAAGAATAGCGGAGATCCTGTCACCACCTTCAGACCCCATATGTAAATCACCTTTTAGATACCATAATATTGCATTGTCATCGGGTTATATATGTGGTCCAAATTTCAGCCCATTCCGTTAACGAAAAGTGGGTCAAATTTAACTTGCAAGATTTGACCGGTGCATACATCAAGGTGGCTGGCAAGAGCTGGATGAGAGTGGCCACGAATCGTGCTCGTTGGCGTGCAATGGGAGAGGCCTATGTCCAGCAGTGGACTAGTGTGGGCTGATGATGATGATACATCAAACGACTAACTGCTCCGTATATTTATACTTAGTTATAATAGATACATATTTGTAGTGATTTTCAATTTGTAAACGTGTCAAACATACATAGGTACAGTAGAACACAATTTATATGGCGTGTCTTGAATCTTCGTTCGCGCACACACGAACAACGATTCCGATGATTTCCGAACGCACGATTAAAACCCACGATCAGACTTGTACGTTTGACGGCTGACTGAATGCCACGCGGGCGCGTGTCAACATGACGTCATGCGCGTGGATCATGCTGATTGGTTCCCGCGCTTCGAAAAAGCGTCATCTACGCAGGTATACCGGTAAGCCATATCAGTTGTATTTTACAGTACGGGTCATTTTTTTTTGTTTCAAGTCGCCTAAAATAGTCCATATAGTGTCAAATTAAGAGTTAATTCAACCGTTGGCGTTTTGATTGCATGACGACCGGTATTGATCATGAAAAAGTAACTGATGATGATGATATTTACCCTATTAAAGTGGCGGTTAATGTATTGTTAATGTATCACAACTTACCGTATAAACCAATTAAAAGTCCCAAAATGATACAGAAACCAATTCTGACGGTAAATTCAAGTTTACTTTGCAAAGTAAACACGCTGTACATAAGGAGAGCCAATATAACCACACAGAAGTAGGCCCAAGCAGTGATAATCTGAAAAAAAGACATACTTATACAGGCGTAAGTTTTATTTTACATTTCATTGAGCTAAAAGGTGCTCAAATCTTAAATTGACTGTCCCATAATGCCTTAAATTTAAAGTTGCCTCATTCTTAAACCCTCTGATTCCCGAAATACCTGAATTCTGATTTTTTTAAACATTCGACCTGTGACGTCATGTAACAGGTCGGCCATATTAAGACTGCACCGAGCAAACGCCGAGCGTCCAGTGGAGCCCTCATTACTATTATTGTGTTTTCTAATTAACTAAAGAATTTCCTTGAAATCAGACGATACGTTTTTGAAGTGCAAGTAAAAACACAATTTATGGAATACGTGCGAAAAAGGTGGCCACTTTTTTCCGTTAAGTTGATAACTCAAGGTGAATTGTTATTAAACTATATGTGATATACCCTATAGGTTGTTTTTTAATTTGTAGTAAAAACTTACCGTCCAATTTCAAGAAAATACTTTAGTTTATTAGAAAACACAATAAAAGTAATGAGGGCGCCACTGTACATCCGGCGTACGCTCGGCGCAGTCTTAACTCCATCTTAAATTCTGTTATGTTTAGCTAGGAACAAATCTTTGTTGGCTTATATCTTGGTTATTTTATAGCTATTCAAAAAAAACTACTTATTGTTTATAAAGATTTTTGACTCTACGAATTAGCTTATACCCTCGTAAGTCCCCGCGTACTTGCACAAGTACAAACTAATGATAGTAGTTCAGACCTGACGACTCACTATCGTACAAAATATTTTGAACTCCGAAGCACTAATTAATAGACTCTGAAGCACTATTTTTAATATGTACCTTAAATAGTACATTAGGTAGTTAGGACTACTGCTATTAAGAAAACACAGGACTTAAGAGGTTAATGAAGCTGCGAAAAAAGTCATGAACACGCCACGCCTATTACTCAAGAAGTAAATTAAAGAGGCTTACCCCGTCGAGGATTTCATAAGCCACAATGCTGATGAAGCATCCAAAGGACACAGGGTATAGTACGAGGAATATGAAGTTGAAAGGCTTTCTCCAGCGTGCTTCAGTACTGTGTAACAAGAAGCCTAGAACAAACAAGTACCCCAGCGTCGAACATATTCTGCAAGAAAAAGGCTTGGTAAGTTATCTCCATTCAGACTGACAGACGGAAACTTGAGAAATTAGTTTTGTTTATACAGGGTCTCCCAGAAACCGACGTCAACCCGCCTAGGGCTGATAGAGCAGCTCATAAGCTATCGATTTAACCCCCATGTATGTTCATTAATTGTTATTAGTTTCCGAGATATTGATCATTTTAATCGGATTTTTTGTCATTTTCCTTATGTCAGTGATACGAGAAACCCCTATATTCATATATTTATACTTTTTCTTCCAGTGTTTTCTTGCATGATTAGGATCACTGTGAAATAAGGAAGTTTTTAAAGCTACATGCCGTTTTTTTTATCATTACAACTTTTTAAGAAAGCGCACAAAGACTGTTTTTCCACACTTGGTGAAAAACAAACGCGGGGTTCCCTTAGTATGGAGATAGTAGTTCTGTGCGATTACTCATAAAGTTGTAATGAAAAAAAAACTGGCATGTAGCGTTAAAAACTTCCTTATTTAATATTGATTCTAATGATGCAAGAAACCAGTTTTTTTTTGATTAATGCATTTTTGTATCACGGACATAAGGAAAAATTACAAAAATTCAGATTAAAATGATTAATATCTCGAAAACTAAGGTATTTTTACTTAACCTAAAATGAATTATTCTGGATGGTAATTAGTAGGCCAGCCCTTAATGGGTTGACGTCGGTTTCCGGGACACCCTGTATATGTATATAAAGCTTCGCAGAGATTCACCTCTCACGTGCGTGATGGTATAATACCTGCATGATGTGATGTGCATCGGATATTAACAACAACATGAATGACCAAGTTTTTTTTCAGAACAAGGTTTTATTCAAAATGAAATTTGAGCAACGATGAAGAATTCGTATAAATTAAGAACAAGGAGTACGTACTCGTAATTTGGGAAGTTCGCATATAATGAATGTCGAAAGTAACGGCTTACTATGAAGCAAGTCATCACTATAAGCACTGCCAACAGCTCAAGCAGAGTGATGCATAGCACCTGAAAACGAAAATTGATATGAAGGAATCTCAGCTGTGATATCCAGACCTAGGAATATACAGGGCAAAATTAAATGATAGCTAGGGATTGCCTATCTCGATAAACACAATTATCGATGCTTTTCCCATGTACTAGTGATCGCTCCTAGTTTTGATTGTATTTTTTTTTAATGTATACTTATTAAACAAAATATCAGCATAATTCTGGTTATTCTTTATTTTTCATACATACATAAACTCACGCCTTTATTCCCAGAGTGGGGTAGGCAGAGCTACAGAATTTCCAACAACTATAAAAACTTTTTGATAATTCTGTAACCACATTTTGCACACTTAGGCGAAGATGTTACCAGTGTATTAGTGACAGGTTGCAAGCCAATCGCCTAACAGTACTACATGCCTTTATTACCTTAGTCGGCTTTTACGACATCCACGGAAAGATACGGAGTGGCACTATTCTAATCCGGCTACCACACCACACGGGGGGGGGGGGGGGGTTCTTTATTTTAAACGGTTTTTTAACTTTTACATTTTTTTCCTTATTGTATATTTAATGTTGCTATTTAGTTTTATTTGCATACTTTTAATAAAAATATCTACTAATGATTTGCACACGTCGGACACTTTTATATTTTACTTCTTTGTGTTTTTTAATTTTCAAATAATACTTAATTCATAAGTTTCTTTTTGTACATTATATTGACATCGGACGAGTGACCATTTATTGGTATTTATGTTTGACGATCTCAATGTAATTTCGTATTTTTTGACATGCAATGCAATTAATATTGTAAGTAATATTACATTGATAAATAAATAAACTTAACTAAACTAAACTTTACTATGATAGATAATGTTAAACATATCTGAAACATACTTTGTAGAGGTTTATACCTAAGTAATGTAACAAACATTGGCTCTATTCATAGAATATATCAAATATATAATATATCTAAATTAACAACCATTTTCCATCGCGGGATTCACCTAACTACAGTCTGTCAATTGAAACTGCCAAAGATGTAAACACATAAGTACTGTTTGACATACCTACTCGTATAACCTCAAATATTCATCAAGCGTGTTTTTATTTAAAATAACTTATATAGAATTATTAAAGCTTACACTTAATGTGAAAGTAAAGATCAAATGTATAAATCATTGCTAAGATCTCACTTGATCTTTAAAAGCACGTGATTATCGAGTATTCATGGTAAATTGATCCGTTTGGTTGTTTACATTTTTGCCAATTTCAATTGGCACTGACTATAGGTCATTAATTATCAGGATTTTTAAAAAACAATACAAGACCTAGGCATCAATATAGTTTTCGATGAATACATACATATAATTTAGTATGATAGATAAATTTGTATACCTTTTGGATAAACATAATACGCGTGTTCCTCTCCTCAAAGGAGGTCTCACATAAAATTTCTTCTTCATTGTCTGTGGTAGGAACCACCAGTTCGGGTACCTAAAAAAAACATGATTAGTTTAAGAGTAAACCTTTAACTTCCTTATGTTCATTTCAGAATTTAAACATAAAAATATGGTTATTCCATAATATGTAATGTATACTCTACATATTATAGGTAGTGTAGACTCGGTTTTATGTATATATTGAAATTTATTTATCATAAACAATAAAATTTTACATTTCATAGTATTGTTAAACCACAGAGAGGTTTGTCTCGAGGCCCAAGGTACTAAATCATTGAAGTTTATATTACATACATACATACACACATACATGCCTTCACGCCTGTAATCCCAGAGTGGTGTAGGCAGAGCTACAGAATTACCTACAACTCTAAAAACTTGTTGATAATAGGCTAAGATGTTTACCAGCATATTAGTGACAGGTTGCAAGCCCATCGCCTAACAGTACTACAAGCCTTTATTCCCCTAGTCGCCTCTTACGACATCCACGGGAAGAAACTTTTTTTTTTATGGCATAGAGTAGACAAACGAGCACACAGGCCACCTGATGGTAAGTAGAAACTGTGACCCATAGACATTCGCATTCACAAGACTGCAATGCAATCCTAAGACTGCAAATGCGTTGCCAACCCTGAGGACTAAGATGGAATGCCTCTATGCTAGTGATTTCACCGGCTGTCTTATCCCCAAACCGGAACACAACAATGCGAACACTGCTGTTTGGCGGTAGGTTAATGGATAAGATGGTGGTAGCGATCCGGACGGACCCTGCACAAGGTCCTACCACCCGCAAAACACATTGGCACTATTATATCCCGGAAACCACAAGAAACACACCACATTTATTTTATGAGTGAAGAATTATGGAACGAGGGTATGCCAGATGAATTTATGGTAAAATGAAGGGTACTAACTTCATCGTTGAGCTTCACGCTGGATTCGGTGATGGTGGAGTACGCAGGAGGCAAGTCCGACACCATGGTCATTGCCATGACTCTGAAACAATAAAATAAAATAAAAAATATCAGGGGACAATGTCACACCAATTGACTTAGTCCTAAACTAAGCTCAAGGCTTGTATTATGGGTACTAGACAACGATATAAATACTTATATAGAGAAATATTTACTTAAATACATAGAAAACATCCATGACTCAGGAACAAATATTCGCGCTCATCACACAAATATCTGCCCTTACCGGGATTTGAACCCAGGACCGCTAGCTTCGTAGGCAGGGTCACTACCAACTTGGCCAGCGCGTAGACAACATTGTTACTCCAGCTCAGTGCAGAGATTTACAGGGCGTCAGTTTCTAAATAGCAAAGTCTCCTACGGACCATATTTAAGGTACTTTCCCTTCATGTGGCATAGCCGCGGGACACCCGGTATGCTAACCTGCGTGTCTATTCGTTTCGTTTTTAAACCAATCGCGCCACTGGTAAATCACGTGACTCTTCGTATCACGTCGTCTGTCAGTGAGGCGATTGGTTTAAAAACGTCATTTCATCCGGCCCTTACGTTATGACTATAAAAATATACAATAATTTACCTGAAATTTTAAGACAAGAAACAAATGAACGTATTTTTTTAAATAAACTCAAACAGTTAAGTACTTCTTACTAAAGCTTACTACACAGTAAATGAATACTTAGACGACAAATTATAATAATACAAATTAGTAAATTAAACATTAAAGGTACCTATATTGTAAATTGTACAAAATATTTTTTTTTTCCCGAAGTCTTTTCTAATTATTAAAACGATAAGTCTGGATCTCTCTGAATATGTTTGCTGTGCCCAACAGGGTTCATAATAGAGACAATTATTATATTTCCATATCTGTAAACATTATGATTGCAATAAAGTATTGAGTATTGAGTATTGAATATTGAATAGAAACGCTAGTTAGCGTAATGCATCTTAGCTCAGGGCTTCTAACTCCACTGCGGTTTTCCTCCTAGTGCAATAATATTGTACATACGTACGATTTAATGGCCGCCTTCTCAGTCAATATACTTAATAAGAGCTATCCTAAATCCTAATGTTAACAATACGGTTACAATATTGGAAAAGATAACAAAGATTATGGTTTCAATGTACAGTGATATAGTAACTAAAGTAATGCGGTAGGTAAAATAACCATTGTCCTAGTGACAGTGTTCATAAGGTTCACTGTAAAAGAATTTCGTTTGTTTGTTTGTTTGTTTTAAATTAATTAGTAAGGTGCATTTTGCTCCTTATTGAATTCGTTACTTACGCGGTTTAGCAGTAGCACCGACGATATTTAAGGCTTTCAGACATACAGACAAACAGCCCAAACGACTAAACACAAAGGTGTATAGATGACTTTTCGAAACTAGTTCCTTAAAAGAAGTAGGGGGGGAGTGTAGTGTAATTCTAAGAGTACTCATTTATATGACGTAACTTCCTAATTACTGTTCTACCTACACTTTTCAACATCTCTTTAAACTCCATACAAATAGACTTTTCTTATTTATTAACACTTTTAAAACCTCAAAAAGCTCCCTATTCGCCAAAAATCAAAATTTATTCATTAAAAAATCCATGATGAAAATCGAGAAGATGGCGTGCAAAATGTCTCTAGTTGCTTTATTCTGCAGAAAACGGCAGTTTTAGCCAAAATTAATGCATTTTGAGGTTATAAAATTGTTTGCTAAATACGACAAGTCAATAGGTATGGAGTAAAGTAAAGGTTATCTTTAAGAGATAACATAGAATAGAAATAATTTATTCAACCCATACACACATTTGAAAAAAGAAAAACAGATGACAAAATCAAAAAACTTTTTACGTAACACCTGGCCATAATGTGAGTTTTATCACACGCTGCGCGCACGGTAAAACTCGCATTGTGGCCAGGTGAAGACGTAAAATTGTGTACTCATCACGGGCAGTAAAAAAGAAAGCCCTCTATCGCATATTTACAACCCTCGCCTACGGCTCGGGTCTCAAATACCTGCGATTTCGGGCTTTCTTTCTTTTACAGCCCTTGTTAAGTAATGTACTATAACATGGCGGCGTGTAAAAGGGCCCCTCTTAGCTTGGTGCCACAGCAAGCCGCGGCGGCGCTGGTTTTCAGAGGGACCCTGGATTAAAAAACTAACTTAAATATCTAAAATAAAGCGAAAAACCGGACGGCGACACAAGTAAACATCAGCGACAATTAAGTGGTCATCTTACATGTAATGATAGATAATTGTTCTATTTTTTAAATCGCTATTATGAGATAAGGCCTTACGATATTTTTTTATTTTAGTTTATTACCTTTCTGTAATTCTATGAAGTGTTAAATATTAATATTAATATTGTAAGTATTGTGCTTATGACTTATGTGATATGTCCTTTTAATTAAAGATCAAGAAACTAAATCATCACAAACAACCATCTCGTAGTCTACTGTCGTATATTAACGCAAATTATCGTATGCCGAGCTAATTGTATCCTAGAAAAAAGAACTTTTAATAAACCTACACATTGAAATCTCTACTTATATAAATCTTTGGCGGCCGATCGTAAAAGAACCGGCTCTTCTTTTACGTCAGCGTAAATACTTAACGGTGGACGGTTCTAGACGTTGCTCGTGGAACTTCCTGCTTTCGAAACTGGGTGGATTAACTTTCACATACCTACATAGGTACATACAATAAATCACGCCTTTTTCCCAGAGGGGTAGGCAGAGAGGGCTAGTTGCCCGGTTATCCACACCCCTTTGTCTACACTGTGGACAACTGGAAAAAAAAACCCAGTTGTCCACAACCTCGAAATTATGTGGACGTTTCACACTCTTTAATTTGACTCAACTGTGTTAGCTTAATATCTACTAAAGTACCTACATTAATAAAAACTAACACAATTAAGTCAAATTAAAAAAGGTGAAATGTCCACACAATTTCGAGGGTGTGGACAACTGGGATTTTTTTCCCAGTTGTCCACAGAGTGCACAAAGGGGTGTGGACAACTGGGACAAGCCCGGCAGACCACTTCTTTCCACTTGCTGCGATCCTGACAAAACTCTTTCGCTTCTTCCACATTCATACATCGGGTACCTACTTAAGATTTTCCAGTATTTCTCCGATTTGTTTCGAAAAAGTACGCCTAGGGCGGCCCCTTCCGAGCTTCCGACCCTCCCACTCACTTTCGCTCTGTATTATCTCTTTCGTTAATCCTTTCCAAATGACCATCGAAGCATGCCCTTTTCAATCTTATTCACTACATGTTCTTTTAGTCCACATCTCTCTCTGACTTTTTCATTCCTTACTCTATCGATCAGTTTCACACCACACATACTACGCAAAGAGCTCATTTCAACTGTATTTACCTATCTATATTATACCTAATCTGTGCTATGGTACATTGTACTGTCAAATTAATCAGAGCCATCACAAAACGTTGACAATACGGTAACAACATACGTGGGTATACAGGGTGTCCCAAAACTCAACGATAATCCGCCAAGGGCTGATAGAGCAGCTAAAAAGCTATCGATTTAACACCTATGTATGTTCAGCGATTTTCGCTAGTTTCGGAGATATTGATCATTTTAATCTGAAATTTTGTAATTTTCCCTTATGCCCATGTCACGAAAAATTATTAATTTCGTTATGTATTTCATAAGTTTTTCAGTGGTATCTTACATAATTATAATCATTACGAATTGGCGAAGTTTTTAAACCTATTTGCCCGTTTATTTTATCAGTATTTTTTAAGTAATCACATAAAGTTTGTTTCTCCATACTAGGTGTCCCAGTGGTTGCTTTTCACTTTGTATGAACAAAACAACTTTAGGTGATTACTTAAAAAAATACTGATAAAATAAACGGGCAAATAGGTTTAAAAACTTCGCCAATTCGTAATGATTATAATTATGTAAGATACCACTGAAAAACTTATGAAATACATAACGAAATTAATGATTTTTCGTGACATGGGCATAAGGGAAAATTACAAAATTTCTGATTAAAATGATCAATATCTCCGAAACTAGCGAAAATCGCTGAACATACATAGGTGTTAAATCGATAGCTTTTTAGCTGCTCTATCAGCCCTTGGCGGATTATCGTTGAGTTTTGGGACACCCTGTATACGAATAAGGATCCTGTTATAGGAGAAATGTTTTAGCTATCGCATTGCGCAATCGAGAAGTTTATTCTGTCCAAACATGATAAAAAACATACATACAGCTTCTTTATTAGATAAGGATTCCCCGGATATATAAATTATTATTTATTGTTACCTTATCAAGCTATCCGTTGTAGGTAGTCGGTTTCACACTTACGCCTTTGTACAGTCGAGTTTATAAATAAATGTTTACCTACTAGGTATTTAGTAGGTAGGTACCTACTTATCTTGTCTAAATATTTAATGTCATGTTCAAACTGTCATAATACAGATTAGCATAGCGATTAAAGTGACAAGGTACTAGTGTATACATATTCATGAACTCGACTGTACGAGCGGCACTAATTTATTTTTAATATTTTTATTCCATAGGTATATTAATTTGGGACTAGGTCAATGTGTGTGTCATTGTCCCCTGATATTTATTTATTTATTTATAAAGACGTTAAAGGGACAAGGTATTAATGAACTTTAAGCACTTATTTGATTATTTTTTTAATAACAAAAAAAACTAAACACGATACGTTGTCAACCCAACCTAACAAAATAAATAGATTGTCAGTGAATGAACTCTCAGCGACCACAGACTCGCACATGGCGGATTGTTGCGTATTCACTCTCTTCATCTCTTGCAAACTAGGAATTAACTATTGTGCAAGATGTAGGCACAAAACTATCATCGAATAGGAATAAAGTATCAGGCAAAATCCTCAAAAATATCTGAACTTTACATCATTGAAAGTATTCAGGCATTTTAAGCACCTTGTTTACTCCGATATTTTTAATGGTGGCTGTAGATATGTGTATAACAAATAATGAATATCTTATAGGTAGGTACCTACATAAGTAGAACAATTAGTGTTGTTAACGCGTACCTAGTTCACAGTAATCAATAAATATTATTGCAAAAGCAACTGTATCACCAAACACTGAATGAATGCAAATTATTTGCTTATACACTCGCTTATGTATACCTGCGTACCGCTCACTGCACTTAAAGATGACATCACTTGTTTATATCAACTTGAACTTTGTTAAAATATAATCCTAATCATCAAAACAAACTTACCGTTTTGTATCAATAAACACTAATAAAGTAGAACACAAAATTAAACAGCTGGCGTTATTATTGCAAATGGCGTGCGGCCGCCGTTTCGCGTTGGAAGTCACCTCGCAACTAAACCAAACCAACCAACCAAGCCAACTGACTCTCGAAATGAATGTTGAACAAAAATGCTAAACAAAGTGCCTGAGCGAGACGTGTATAGTGATATCGCTTACGTCTGTATGAGTAAGTTAAGGTGACCAAACTTTTTGCAAGGTTACGTACTTTTTAGAGTTCGGTAGCCAAATGAATAATTGGGATTACTGGCTACGCTACGTCCATCCGTTCCGTATGTCCATGACATAGTAGTGACATATATTGGGTGCTTACCTGAAATTGGCGTTTTATTTACGTGTTTTATTTGGCACGGAATTCATTCATTTAAATTTTAACTTCCAAATTCTTTTAAATTTCATTAATACACTATGTTACAAAGGTTTTAGATAGTAATAATATGGTTCAATTTCTTACCTAATGTTTAAAATTTAAGTGTGAACTCAACTCTTTTCATGTGCTGCGAGTTCAAGTATTTCAATTACGCAGATTTTTATGAAGCTTACTATTTTAAGTAGTAGTTTTCCTGACAGAATTTTGTTTGGTTTACATTTGACGTTACTAAACAATCCGCAAAATTAAATGTATGAATACCACCGTTTTCATAAAATTCTCCATATAAAACGCCAATTTCATAGGTCAGTAATTACCTATTTTGCGTTTTGTTGTACGGTTATCGTAAATAAATGTATTTTCTTTCTTTCTTTCAGTTTTCCGGTTTCCGTCCGGTTTCGTGGAAGTGGACTACAAGCGTTAGACCTTGTCACAATTAAAATAATTATAATAATTTCTACGCAGGTCGAAAACTCAATTATTAGGATTGTCCCACAGAATTCAGATCGGTTGGCCGCCTTACCTAATCCCACACAAGCACAGTATAATTATTATGTATGTGTGTATAATTTGCACTGTATCGTTGCTTTGGCTTTCCCACTACTCTGCCTGAGAAAATAAGCACTCTGACACATTAAATTGCCAAAGTAAATTCTATCCTCTAACCTTAGTAATAAGGTTGTGATTGCTAGTAGGAGTTTTATTTAAGAGGCTGCAATTTAGTTTAGCAGGGCAGTCTTTAACTGCTTATAGATATATATATGTAGATGATAGTAAAAAAACCGATTGCAGCTTGGGTTTACCCGGACGAAGAAAACATAGCTGTTTGGAATCCAATATGTAATAGCGCCAGTTTTAACTGTGTTGAGCTAACACGCCTTCCTTTTCTTTAATCACTATCACTAGGTACATAAACTTGGAAACCTAATTAGATTCCAATATACGTCAAAAAAACTACCAAAGATGGCGGAATGTCACAGTTACACGTGTCATCATCATTGTGACGTTTCAGGAAAAACCAACCTTTGGTACAATAATTATGTTAAAACTAGCTTCTGTCAGCGACTTCGTCCGCGTAGATTTCGATCATCGTTATTCCCGTTCCCGTGGGAATTTCGGGAATTTCTTTCTTAGTGCATTCCCATTTTCATTTCCATTTTACTTGCGATAAAGCAAAACCCACGAGCAAAACACAAACTTGAAACAATAACGAAATGAAACAACAAAAACTTAACGGAAAACAAAAACTTAACAATGGAAATCACCACGGGGCGAATAGGTAAAGAAAACATTCGAGCTATCCAAACGTCAGAATATGTCGAATGAAGTGACAATAGATGTTATGGCCGCCACAGAACCACCATGTCCACCATAAAGGTTACCACACATGATCAACTGATAATTTTTTGAAGACGAAGATTTTTTGAAGATTTCGGTCAAGTTTTGAAGACGTACGTAAAAATGTGATTGTATCTTTTTCCTAAAAATGTAATCGCACATAATGAGAATAATAATTGGTACCAAATGTTATTAAACCCTGAGTTATTGCCATTTTTATTTAAATTTTTCTCCTATAAAACAATTTAATTAAATATCTTTTTTTGCGACGAGTATTTAGATAAGATTGTTTATTTAAGAAGCAAATTAAATGTTGCCTTTAATATTATAAATAAAATAAACAGCTACCTTTAACATTTACAGAAGTGAACATTTACCGATCCACCTAATATGTAATTTTAATGGCAACACTTTTTTGACGTATGTTGGAATCTAATTCTAATTAGGTTTTTTAGTTTAGTATAAAACAAAGTCGCTTCCCGCTGTCTGTCCCTAATGTATGCTTAGATCTTTAAAACTACGCAACGGATTTTGATGCGGTTTATTTTATTAGATAGAGTGATTCAAGAGGAAGGTTTATATGTATAATATTTTTTTATTTTATGTACTGGTGTTACAGAAAACTCATATAAACCGAAGCGAAGCGAGGGCGGGACGCTAGTTTATTATAAAACATGGTGAAAATAAATTCTGGATCAGAGGTTCCCAAACTCTTTTGTTTCATAGACCACGTTCAAAATTTTGCTATATCCGGTGGACCCCCTGCAGCTACATTACTACTTACCAAATTATAAATCGCGAAAAAAAAGTGAAGATTAGATCTATCTATGGAAACTTGCGTTGTGGCTGAGTTTCAACGACAAATTTACAGTTTTCAAAAAAAGCGGATAGAATTGATTGCTTGATAGGGTTAATTATTTAATATTAAAGTCAATTAAACAAATTTCCAATTAAATCTTAATTTAAGTGGATGTCAAAAAAGCAAAGTCGGCCAATCGAAAAAGTGACTCCATCCAACTTAACTTTTTTTGAAATCTACAGTGACATCACAATCACAAGAACCGAACCGAAGAAGAATATGCAAGTTTTTACAAGTAACAGTCGCTGAGCTTCTTAAAACATTATTTGCCTATCTATATTGATAGGATAAATCAAGCCAACATTTTAGTTCTTCACTATCCAAACCAAATTAATTTTCATGCACCCCCACTTACGATTGTGGACCCCCATTTTTTGTCACGCCCAACGTAGACCCCCGTCGAGTCTCCCGTGGACCCCTGGGGGTCCACCTGGACCACTTTGGGAATCACTGTTCTGGATTAACTATATACTTAGTAAATTCTGGAGTAAGTGTTACATACGTAGGTACTATTCTTTTTCAAAAAACGTTCATGATTTATTGAGGAAAAATATTGAGTAAGTAGTACTTATTATATCTGTAACTTTTAACATGGAAACAAAAAATTCGATTGGCAACGCGCGTCAAACGTGATTTATTCGTCTTGAAGGCTGTATGGATCAGTGTCCTTTGCCTTTCCCTTTGGGATAAAACTCAACAAAAAAAAATCGTCTTGAGATTGACGAGTGCTAACGAATATAAATGACAAATAACTCGCATACTCATTCTTATGGAAACAAATGTAAAAAAATCATCAAGTATCAAAATTATAGCGCAGTAAGTACAGTACTAACCTAAAAAGTTCATTAATGTACGTGAATATTCCTTTTTCTGTTCTTTCTTAGCCCAGGGTAGTGATTCTCTAAACAACAACGACGGTCGAACGGACGGACGAGTGATGTCCAAGCGGCGAGTTTAAGTAGTCCCGTCAGAGCGAACAAAACACATTTTAGCGCGTGCATTTTCAATTAAGCAGCCTTATACGTTAGATCCGTCGGCAGGAACCATGCTGCTAAATTGAAAATGCACGCGCTACAATGTGTTTTGTTCGCACTGACGGGGACATCACTCGTTCATTCGTTCACCTTTGCTTCTTGAGAGAATCACTACCCTGGTGCCTGTCAGCTAAAAGTGTCCAGCATTGGTGCCGTCGCCCTGTTAACGTCCATTTTACACAGCAGTTGCTAGCGACTCCAACAAGTAGAAGTCATTTGTCGCTATTCTGTCTGTCAGTCCGTCCGTTGTGACTGTGTTGTTTATCTTTCATCGTCTGTCGTGTCTAGCTGTTCCTACTGGATTATCTGTGCCTTTTTATCGTTGCCATTGTCTTCACAGTCTGTAGTTGACGTCAGTCGTAAACGTCCATTGAATCATGTTGTGCAATATGTGAACAACAGCATTTTAATATAGGTACAAGCCGCACTTTAACCCAGAGGTTCCCAAACTCTTTTGTTTCATAGACCACTTTCAAAATTTGGATCCGGTGGACCCCCTGCAGCTACATTACAAACAATTTCAAAATCTCTGAAAAATAAGTAAACATTAGATATAACTATGGAAACTTGCGTTGTTGCTGAGTTTCAACGACGAATTATCAGTTTTGAAAAAAAAAAGGTTAGAATTCATTGCTTGATAGGGCTAATTGTGTAACAATAAAGTCGCCTACGTGTTGTACTGAATATGGAATATGAAAATTTTTACGAGTAACAGTCGCTGAACTTCTTAAAATATTATCTGCCTATCTATATTGATAGGATAAATCAAGCTAGCATTTTAGTTCTTCACTATCGAACCTAAATTAATTTTCATGCACCCCCACTTACGATTGTGGACCCCCATTTTTTGTCACCCCCAACGTAGACCCCCGTCGAGTCTCCCGTGGACCCCTGGGGGTCCACCTGGACCACTTTGGGAATCACTGCTTTAACCCATAGATAATAATATTAATAATATACTAGCGTAATAGACGAACATGCTCCCATTTCCCGCGTACCTAAAACAGACATGTCTTAATGTCTTTAGTTTATGTATGTATGTATGTAAACATTTTATTGTACAAAATAAAAACCAGATTATTACAACTAATATAAACTAATCCCTTTAAGGTAACCTTCCAGCTAACCCTTGAGAGATTGAGAAGAGTGAAAGGTTGTTGTTGAGGATGGGGCACTCAACCGGTCTCTTCGTAGCTCAAAACGTAAATAAAAGAGTGGGTGGACTGTATAAACTTGTTCTATTGCGGTTGTCGGGTTCGGTTCACTGGTCAAAGGCTCTGTTCAAGGTTCTGTTGTTCTCTCTTCAAGGTTCTCCCAGGTTCTACTCCCCTTTGACCAGTGAACGTTCATTTATATACAATAACTTATCCCTACTATATTGGTGGGCAACGCCCACTTTTCCAACTTACGAACTAAACTATGTCTAGGTTCTTACATCTATCTTAAAACTAAACATAAAACATTAACCTACTATTTATAAACTACGCGCCGGCATGCGTCCGGTCGCTGTAGCGGGTCGGGTGTGAGTGTGGCAGCTAATTGCGTCATAACGTATTTATACTTGAGCCTCACTCCCCACCCCGACCTATAAATATAGTCGCGAGAACAAAACTCGCCGCACGCCGCGCCAATGTTTATTTTGGTTCCTGGGCTCGTGTGCGACGGTCGTGCGGCCCCTCGCCCTCATGCTCAAATAAAACAAACACTTAACCTAACTTAATAATACCTTAAAGTTAACTTAAGAGCTATTTCTTAGCCTACATGATTTAATCTTTATTTTCATTACTTAAACCAAATCAAAAACACAAATCAACAAATAAAAAGGGTCTTAAAATCTAACGAGCTCGCTGTCCGCAACAGTTGTGCTTCGAGCAAGCAAGTGTACAAGAAGAAGTACACATTAACTCGTCTTTGTACCTACTCGTAATGTCAGCCATATATTCAATTTAATATTTCTGAGCCATTTGCCCTTCGGGCATCTAAAGATACCTAACGAACCTAACCTATTTAGCTACTTTTGCGGAATAAGAATGATTTCTGTCGAATTTCCGACCAAAGCGAATAGCAGTGGTGTGACAATCTGGTGTGACCACGAGTCTGCCCCTGCTTTAAACTACATGATTATCTGTCGTCGTATGGATCTTTGCCCAAGTCGCAGACCCAACAGCCAAACCTAAGGGCTTCAATCTACCTCGAAAGCTCTGGTGTAAGTTAAACAGGCTTAGGTCAGGACATGGTCGCTGAAACTTCTTTCGGCACAAATGGGTTTGGCGTGATTCGGAACTATGTGATTGTGGTGAAGAGGCCCAAACCATGGACCATATAATGCAGCGATGCCCAATACATTCATATCCGGGACCCATAGAACACATCTACAACCTTACTCAAGACGCTGCTAATTGGCTTAGAACGCTGAATGTTGACTTATAATCAATAATTATAATCTTTAATGTAATCGCCTATTCTACAGATCGCCATACGATTAAATAAATCTGTCGTCACGACAAACTGGGAATGCGGCTTTAGAGTTGTCTTTGGCGGTAGGTACGGTAGAAGACGCAGTCCTGTGTCCATGGCACAGTCTTAACTCTGAAAGGATACGAAATGAAACGAAAAATAACTAATTACAATTTTATTGTATAAAAAAATATAAAAATAAGAAGCCATTATTTACTTAAATCCTAAAACCTAACAAATAACTCTTTACTGGTTTGAGATTTTGATTGCTCTTTGACTCACGCCTATAAAACCTCACGGTGCGAGTCGCGCGGTGAGTCGTGAGTCGCGTGGTCAGTCGGGAGCTCACGAGTCGCGCGGTGAGTCGTGAGTCGAATGGTCAGTCGCGAGCTCACGAGTCGCGCGGTAAGTCGTGAGTCGCGTGGTTAATTGCCAGTCGCACGGTGAGTACTTAAACAATACGTGTTTTTCCTTCCGGCTGTTCACCACTAACATTGTCTTAATAGGTTTCGGTTATCTTCGTGTTTCTATGAAACCTTGACAAATTTAATATACCAACACACATGTGTGCCAGTGTGAATCACAGATGCTCAGTGCCAGGCGCTTGCTATTACAAAAGTGGCATGTTATTACGTGAATCGGTTCATACGGTATTACATACTTATTACGGATCATTTGTGTTTTTTATTAAATAAAGCCAATTCGCGAAATCGCATAACATATCGATTTGAGAGTATAAAGCTGTCGAGACGAAATCCGTCGGGGTGAGGGCCCGGTGGTACTCCCCACTCGTGATTACTTGCAGCCGGTACACTGCGTGTGCGCACACCAGGAAGCATAGCGGGGCGAGGTAGATGATCGGTAAGATATACCAGGGGTCGACGTGACTTTTAAGGATAGCGGTGAGAGCTGTAACAAAAAGGCGGGAGTTATTCGTCATAGTAGGGGAGCCCACGACACTAAACCTATTTCGATAAGACTACCGGATGATATATATACCCCGTGGAAACGAGTAACCTGACAAATTTTAATCATCAATTCTAGCCAATTTGTAGTATATAATGTGATATAACATGTAGCCCAATAACGCATAATTTCAGTTTTTAATTATTAAAAAAAAAACATAATTAATTGAATTTAAACTCTGTCACCTTAACGTAAAGCAATATTTTCTAAGAAAGATTCATCTTGTAAATAGCAATGTCATCAACGTACAACGTAAATTAATTTAATCAATTTCTTAGTAAATAATGCTTTAGGTATAGGTGACAAAGGACATAGGTGGAAATTATGCGTTATTGGGCTACATGTTATATCACATTATATACTACAAATTGACTCTTGAATCGATGGTTAAAGTTTGTCGGATTCCTCGTTCCCACGGTGTATACAATTAGTCACGTCATTAATGGCGGAACACGAAATGGCAATGCTGCAATTCAAAAAACCGGTAAAGCAATTTTTTTTTTGTTATTATATCTCATGTCTAGTGTGGTAGTAAGGCTCCCAAGGTTCGTTTATTCTTCAGAACAGGTGGGGGGAGGGATAGGACTATACGACAATGCAGTGCTGCAATCCCCCCTGATAGGCCTAGACAACAGAGGGCCCAGACAAGATGCATTACGCTTACTATCGTTTCTATTCATTTAGTGTTTAAACCAATCGCGTCACTAGCACATCACGTGACTTTTCGTAGTACGTCCTCTACCAGTGACGCGATTGGTTTAAAAACTGAACGTAGAGAAACGCTAGCAAGCGTAGTGCATCTTGTCTGGGACAACAGCACAGCATGATAAGCGACGGTTCGTGCATAAGTATCTGGCATGATCGTTCACCTCAAAAAACCAAAGCTCATCTGAAGGATGATCAATTTAAAACCACTGATGCATTTACACATACATACATACATAAGCTGACGCCTTTATTCCCAGAGTGGGGTAGGCAGAGCTACAGAATTACCAACTCTAAAAACTTGTTAATAATTCTGTAACCACATTTTGCACAATTAGGCTAAGATAGATTATTATTAATTATTGTTTTTTACTAGGATTAGATGCATTTATACATCGGACTTATAAAAAAAAAATGCTGTGCCAGGTTTTCGCATTGCAGCATTTCCATTTCTTGGTCCCCCATTAATGACATTACTAAATATTAATTATATTATATTGTCTGGTAGTCTTATCGAACTAGGTTAAGTGTCGTGGGCTCTAAGAATATCATATTTACTGACTAAATTTTCTAAATTCAAATATTGTTTTATTTAACAAACATTCATAATTCAAAATATTTTTCCAGTGAATTGGGTGGGTGCCGCTTGAAATATCGACAAACGTTTCATCGAAAGCTTCATTACGTCGAATTTAATTTCATCGAAAGCTATTTTCTCCTGAAGCCTTATTGTTTTCAGGTTATCTATATCATTGATTACGTAGGTTAGGTTAGGTTACACTTGTGAATATCAAAAAAATATTGCACCTGCATGTGGAAATGCCTGTCGATCAAATCAAAATTCGACGTAATGAAACTTTCGATGAAACGTTAGTCGATATTTCAAGGGTAAACCAAATTGGGTACATTTAGGGCTCTTTTACACGTCGGTACGTAACTTATGCTGCCGTGCTAAGCCAAAACGCAGTACATACATACATTAAATCACGCCTGTTTCCCAGAGGGGTAGGCAGAGACCACTTCTTTCCATTTGCTACGATCTTGACAAATTCTTCCAAATTTAACGCCAAAACGCAGTAAGTAAGATAAACCGCCTGCAGTAATATCAACGTTATATATACATAAGACAAACGAATACATAGGCCACTTGATGGTAAGTGGAAACTGTGACCCATAGACATTCGCATTCAAAAAACTGCAAAGCAATCCTAAGAAAGAAAATGCGTTGCCAACCCTGAGGACTAAGATGGAATGCTTCTATGCTAGTCATTTCAGCGGCTGTCTTATCCCCAAACCGGAACACAACAATGCGAACACTGCTGTTTGGCGGTAGGTTAATGGATAAGATGGTGGTAGCGATCCGGACGGACCCTGCACAAGGTCCTACCACCCGCAAACGACAATTAACGACATTGAATTGAGTCTCCTTTGGTGATTGAAAGATACTACTTATTGGATAAGGAGGGCAGTATGCTTAGGAATCTCAACCACAGACTCAACTTACCAGTCATGAGGATGGACAGGCCACCGGTCAGGAGGCTGGCGTCCCGAAACCTGAACTCCTGGGAGGTGTCCAGAATGAGGACGGTGTAAAGAAGCAGCGCCAGCGATAATACTGTGTAGAATATCCACGCTATGAAGAACTGGAAATTAAGGATATATGAGAGGGAGGTAAACTAACACGCCAGGTTCTTGAATTAATAGATACCTTAGGCTACTTCCGACTTTTTTGGCAATTACTCGATATCAGGCTAAACGTTTTGTAAACGATCATAGAGAGGAGAGAAAAAAAGGAGTATCTACGTAATGTTTTTAGGGTTCATGGATGATGTATGTGTCTATTCTTTATTTCATCATAACTTCTAAACGCCTGAGCCGATTTAAATGTGTGTGGTATCGTTAGAATCCTTTTACCATCCCCGGTGACATAGGATACCTCAACTTTACAATTGAAATAACAACAATGGCAAAATGACAATTATTTACGTCAACAAAAAAAGGTATTCTTAATGATTACAATATATGTATCATTTGAAAGGTTTAGTGTGAACATTTTGAATGAGTATATACAAATATAGTAGCATTAATAACCGGGCTTACTTAGTAACAATATCAAAAAACGCAGCCGGGTTTTCAAAGCTTTGTATTCACCAAGTTTAAATAAGCATGGCAAAAAAAAAATTACACTTCAATCTTAAGACTACAATATCAAAACTGCAGTCAAATGCGTTGCCAACTCTGAGGACTAGGACGGAAAGCTTCTGAGTTATTTAACCAGGGGTGTTATTCTCTCAAAAACAATGGACGAGCGAAATCGTAGCGGTGAGTTCAAGTGGTCCCGTCGTCAGAGCGAACAAAATACATTTTAGCGCGTGCATTCACAATTAGGCAGCCTTATACGTGGGATCTTTTGACAGAAGTCAGCATGTTGCTAAATTGAAAATGCACGCATTAACATGTGTTTTGTTTGATCTGACGGGACTACTTAAACTCGTCGCTGCGATTTAGCTCGTTCGTCCGTCCGTCCGTTGTTTTTAAGAGAATAACACCCCTGTTGTGTAATCTTAGATTTCTTATATAGATTTCAGATTCGAAAATCTTACCTCATCTGCAATGTTTAATAATCCAGTGGTTATAGCCATCAAAACAAAGGCTGTGGTGATCGTGTTCGCTACGAGGAAAAAGTAGTTGTATGGCGTCTTTTTGTCCACGTCTTTCCAGTAGAGGAGAGGAAGTAACGTCGCAGAGTGCACCGCAGCCCACGTAAGTCTGGTAATTAATGACCTCATTAGTACCCTTACCATGAGTTACAATTAAGGTATTCGCTAGCGAGTGGAATGATCTGTCCCGCGCAGCCCTCGCGGTGTTCTTATAGACGGACGGACAGCGAAGGGTTAGTCCCGTTGGCATATGGGTACGGATTCGTAACCTCAAAAAATATAAATGTGCTTCATAGACACAGTACGGAACGCTAATTAGTGACCCATTTAAAAAAACAATGTAGTCGTCAATATAATTAGAGTTACCAATTCACTTGTAACTGATAGGAAACTCAACCTTATGAAATGAAATGAAATGTTTATTCGCAAGAATACTTAAATCTGGTTACAGGATTTTATTGTATACAAAGCATCGTCTGCAAATGCGTTGCCAACCCTGAGGACTAAGATGGAATGCCTCTATGCTAGTCATTTCACCGGCTGTCTTATCCCCAAACCGGAACACAACAATGCGAACACTGCTGTTTGGCGGTAGGTTAATGGATAAGATGGTGGTAGCGATCCGGACGGGCCCTGCACAAGGTCCTACCACCCGCAAAAGTCTGTTGATAGTCTTAACAAATAAGCATGCACTATCATTATGTCATTGTCTATTAGTGTAGTCTTTGACACTATAAAAACATTGGTTAAGAAGCCATTTCGAAATTCCGCGTCTAAAACTCGCGCCCAGCAATAATTTAATCTCACTGGGTAGACTATCATACAAAACTATGCACATTGCACCTTTAGAATTAAAGTGACGTAATTCACAAAAAATGGATTTCGAGTTAGGTCTCTATAGTAATACATTTATGACTCGATGTCGAAAGATGAAATGTTGAATTAGGTCACTTTAATTCTAAAGCTGATATTGTATGCATTTTTTTTAAATGCGGAATGGCATGGAGGCTGGTACAATCAGTCTACATACTGCAATCTCTGCGACCTCAATTGGTAGAATTCGGGATGACTTCTTAGAAAAATGCAAGCCTTTTTAATCTTGTTGTTGTAGAATGTCAGACTGACTTTGGACGGGCTATTCCCAGTAGTCCGCACCCCGTAGTTCGCACTGCGAACTAATGAGAATTTTTTTCCCATTTTAAAAAATAAATGATTTTTTTTTAAATTGTCAGTCTAATTTTAAATAAATGTGTTAAATTAAAATTACTTTTTTAAATTCCGGCTCCTATAATACCATATGAAATTGACCACAGTTATGTTGAATTAAACAGTGCGAACTACTGGGATTTCGATTTTCCCATTTGTCCGCAGTGCGAACTACTGGGAATAAAAATTCCCAGTAGTTCGTACCACTTGCCGGAGGTGCGGACTAGTGGGAATTTTCATTTAGGGAAAAAAAATCCCAGTAGTTCGCAGTGCGAACTACGGGGTGCGGACTACTGGGAATAGCCCTTTGGACGTAAGGTGGGTCACAAAATGTAAGTTGTACTTACATCCAATAAAAGGTGCTACTGCGTATTGTATGGTTGAGGTCACCAAATAGATAAACTGCAGCTATGATTACTAAGGCTGCTGCCACTTGGAGAAAACGGATGGCCAGTACCTGTGATAAAGAATAATAATAAGTACATACATACATAAATTCACGCCTTTAATCCCAGAGTGGGGTAGGCAGAGCTACAGAATTTCCAACAACTATAAAAACTTTTTGATAAATTCTGTAACCACATTTTGCACACTTAGGCGAAGATGTTTACCAGTGTATTAGTGACGGTGTCCCCTTGTTTTACAGACTGAAAAATTACAGAATTTTGTTTCACAGAAAATGTTTCATATACTATTTGGTCCTTGTATTTTTGCTTCGTATATTATTATTTTTTAACTATTTACTTGAAAGAAACAAATTCGACAGAAAATCAATTCAATGAATTTTGTAATTTTATTTTTTCATTACACAAACTTATCAAACAATATAATTATTTTTCAACGAATATTGTTTGGTCAGTGTATTTTTTAGAAGGTTGGGTTATAAGATAAATACTATATTATGATATAAATATGAGTGAGCGAGCGAGCGAAGCGAGCGAGCAAGACCTCTCTGGGCAGAACCGACTTGAATAGGTTAGGTTAGAAGGCTATGGCGGGAGCGAAGCGAAGCAAGCTCCCGCCTTAGCCTTCGAGGTTATTTTTTTTATATCTATGAGAACAAAGAATATTTAATTTGTTATTCTATGATATGAAAAAGGAAACATTGAATTTTATTTAAAATAAAAAACGATGATTTAAAAGTCTTCAAAGTAATTATTCTACATATTGATTATTCTATGAAATGATAATACGAGAAAAAAAATCTATGAAATGAAATTCTAAACAACTTCAGTCTGTAAAATAACGTACAACCATTAGTGACAGGTTGCAAGCCCATCGCTTAACAGTACTACATGCCTTTATTACCTTAGTCGGCTTTTACGACATCCACGGAAAGATACGGAGTGGCACTATTCTAATCCGGCTACCACACGGGTAATATAATAATAAGTGTTGTCCATAATTCGATGGACCACTTCGACAACTTGAGTGTGGCGATATTTTTCACAAAAGCTATTTTTTTCTGGTCCTCCTCCCTCCTCGCGTCGTTTTCCTCATTGCTGAGGGTCGTGATTACCCCGTTGTGGAATAATAAGTTGCCTGACGGCGTCGCGCCGTTTTTTCTGGTGGCAATCATTAATTTCGCAAAGTTTACCAGGTTTTATTTTATTCGGTAGCTTGGTTGCTGAAGAATTTTCTTCAGCAGAAATATTTCCATCATCATAATCTCCGAATAGTTATATTATTTTAACAGAGGAGACGGAGCTCCGCGGTAGCTGAGCTACTACGTCTGGGTGGTTTGGCCCTTCGAGCCTGCTGTAAAACTAACAACTTCAGCCTAATTACGACGGGAAATTTTGCGACTGGGAAAAACCCAAAATGGTAAATATGCGACCAGGAAAAATTAAGAGTGGGGAAAAAAGCAATTCGATAAAATTATATTGTTTGAAATTATTGTAAAAAGGTCTCTAATCTCGACCAATTGAGACGTAGGAGTTAAAAGATAAAATTTGAGTTTCAATCAATTATACATAAAATACTGGCGACCCGCCCTCGCTTCGCTTCGGTTTATGTGAGTTTTCTGTAACACCCGTACATGAAACAGAATTTTGTTATACATAAAAACCTTCCTCTTGAAACACTCTATCTATGAATAAAAACCGCATTAAAATCCGTTGCGTAGTTTTAAAGATCTAAGCATACATAGGGACAGACAGCGGAAAGCGACTTTGTTTTATACTATGTAGTGATAGTGATATTAGTGATGCCAGTTCTGATTTTGTAACACTGATCTTAACAGTAATACTAACAGCGCTTCCCAAGAGGAGACCACTGCTGAGAAGAAACGCCGTCAGGAACTCAACAGGCAGTCTTTACGTTACTTATTAGGTACAATAATACTTACCTAATAACAAAGCACATGCAATCGGGTTTTATTTAAGGATTGTTAAGTTACTTTTCCATAGGCGAGGCGAGGCGAGGCAAGGCGAGGCGGGATGAGGTGGTGGCGCGGAAAAACGTGGGCAGTAAATCTAAAATAAATTCCTGTTAAAAAACATTTTTGGGACAAGTTGATGTTGCAGACTGTTTTTTTTTTAATCTGCTCATCAAGACTAAAGTAATGAGTCCCAACACGGTGGCTCTGCGTTAAAAATAGCGCCCTGCCGAGTCCATTATCAGATCACCTCTTTGATACCTGTTATATTTCTAATTTATAGATAATTATTATATCTATTATAATCATGTATTAGTAATATGAGACTTATATATTTACTGAAGAATGTATTAGCAATAATTAGGATGAGTTATGTTTTAAGTTTTTAGTATTAAATAAATAAATGAAATTGCGAACAATGCAACTTAAATAAAAGCTTGTAAAAACATTTCCCACTGAGGGTGATGAAATTTTCAATTACAAATTTGAATGTTGATCTCGCCTCGTCTCGCCTTGTCTCACCCTCGCCTCGCCTCGCCTCGCCTCGCCTCGCCTCGCCTCGCCTCGCCTCGCCGGTGGAAAAGCACGTACAACAAATAGTCATTTTATTAAAAAGATATCTACCTTTTGAATGAATACGATGCGAGTAGATCGGTTTTCGAAAGAAGGAGCCACCAGAGCCTCTTCATCGACGTCAGATACGATCACATCGGAAGTCTGAAACAAACGTACCGAATAAATGTACAGTCAGCTAATGATATGTTATGAAACTTTACAGCTCTGTCATTTGAAATAGTAATTATTCTATGTTCATTTCAAAGTTGGTAAATTTTGATAAGGCATTATTAAACATCGACCTCTTTTGGCTGTCGTAAAAAGGTCATTACTTTATATCCCACTAAACCATCAGGGCAGCCTGTGATCTAGTTTTCCAATTAATTCATAGAAGCATCAACTGTCAAAGGTTATCTTAAGGTTGAAAGTGCAATACAATTCATATGTGCAATTTTTTCGTGCGAGGCCAGTAATAATGCTTACAGGCATTTGTGGGGTGCCGCTTGAAATATCGAAAAACGTTTCATCGAAAGCTTCATTACGTCGAATTTAATTTCATCGACAGCTATTTTCTCTTTAAGCCTTATTGTTTTCAAGTTATCTATATCATTGATTACGTAGGTTAGGTTAGGTTACACTTGTAAGTATCAATAAAATATTGCACCTGCATGTGGAAATGCCTGTCAATGAAATGAAAATTCGACGTAATGAAGCGTTCACCTTTTCCCGTTCATTTGACTACTCAAAGGGTAATTGTTATTAAAGGTTGTTACGTATCCCATAAATTGTGTTTAAACTTGCACTACAAAAACGTATCGTCTGATTATAAGGAAATTCTTTAGTTAATTAGAAAACACAATAATAGTAATGAGGGCGCCACTGGACGCTCGACGTTTGCTCGGTGCAGTCTTAAGTGTCACTTTGACATAGTTCAAAACGTTCTAAGAATCAATTTCCCTGGCTGTACATACATACAGATGCGAACTTTTTATCCCTACTACTTACCTACCTATAAAGGGTAAACTTACTCTGGTCGTGTCTGAGCAATTCCCAGGACTAAAAAGCGAGCAGTAGGTGGGGGGAAGGTCACAGTTGAGTGTTTCGTCTCGCATTTTCACTTCTTTCATTCAATTGGTCAACTGAAACAAAAAATAAGATCTTATTCCGGCTGTACACTCGCCAAAACATCCCAAGACAGGCCAAGAGCGTGTGTGTACAGTCACGAACCGGGATTGTTGAGCCACTTGCCATTATTCGTAATTTAGCCGTGTATTCAATAACCGATGTCACCGACTGGCTGACAGCTATTCGATTTGCATTACTCGGCCAAATTAGAAACACGGGTAAGTGGCTCAACAATCCCGGTTCGCGACTGTACATACTGCTCTCGCCTTTTCTCGCTCCCTCTTTGTCTCGTCTCGCTATGTCCTTGATTGTTTTCATTTTGAAAACCGAAGGCTTGTCTGCATACAAAATGAAAACAATTCTTCCACTTCGAAGTCGATTCATCAGGGAGACGGCAGGCCCAGTCTGGACAAGGGAAACGGGAAACCGTTCTGGTTGGAGGAAAATTGGAGAGGCGTATGCCCAACGGTGGGCGAATACACGCTGATGATGATGATGATGATGATGAAGTCGATTGCGATTGCAAGTGCGTAAGACAATAGTCGCGGTCGGCTTCGGCCCGAGACTCTTGGCGAGACATGGAGACGGTGCACATTTTTTAGGTCTGAGTAGGACACGCTTTGTTATAGGTACTAGGGTAAAGTCACCAGTGGTCAGCCAGAGACCTGTAGACGGCCTCTGCCTATAGTTTGTACAGTCGCGGAACGAGAAGGTTGACCAGTTTTCAAATAAATTCATTTTCATCACACTTGCTCGTAAATAGTATCCTAACATGCTAGAAAAATCGACCGTAAATCCAAAATAATACCCGCGGGCCTTTTTTTACCATTACGCCCTATCGTGCGTAGTAGCTTCTTTTTTAAATATTATACGTGGACTCAAACTATCACAATACGTCAGGACCCCAATTCTTGTGCCATTCGATATGAACTTTCATTCGAGATGAAATGTCAGTTGCATACAATTTCCTAAAAATCTCCCATATAAACTATTGATCTCGACTGTCACTAGGATCGGACTCCGAACACGTTTGACATTATCTGTGGTAAGTCACAGACAATGATGTAGTCTGCCGAGACATATCCTATAATCTGTGATCTGCCGCTAATAAGTTAAAAATATGATCTTTTGTCTGATTTCCTTTTCCTTTCCAGTGCGAACAAAACACATTGTAGCGCGTGCATTTTCAATTAAGCAGCCTTATAGTACGTTCGACCCATCGTGCTGCTAAATGGATTGAACGTATAAGGTTGCTTAATTGAAAATGCACGCGCTAAAATGTGTTTTGTTCGCCCTGACGGGACTACTTAATCTCGCCGCTTGGATATCACTCGACAGTCCGCACGACCGGCGTTGTTTACAGAATCACTACCCTGGTCTCTGGTGACTTTACCCTTGGTGCTGACTGAAAGGACCGAAGACCGATTAAGATGTTTACGAAGAACTAGTTCCTTTCGGTCTGTGACGGGAATTCATTCCTTTTAGTTCTTAGTTCCTGACCGACTCCAAGATATGTCAAAATCGAAAGACTTTTATTTTGGCCGACTGTACCTGTCTAGGTTGCTGGGCCGGTATTCTAAGAAATAAATAAATATAAGGGGACAATCTCACACCAATTGACCTAGTCCCAAACTAAGCTCTAGGCTTGTACTATGGGTACTAGACAACGATATAAATAGGTACTTATATAGAGAAATATATACTTAAATACATTAGAAAACATCCATGATTCAGGAACAAATATTCGCGCTCATCACACAAATATCTGCCCTTACCGGGATTCGGACCCAGGACCGCTAGCTTCGTAGGCAGGGTTACCCTCTAGGCCAGCGCGTCGTCGAGGCGCTAAGGCTTCTAGGCGCTACAACCCATATCGTCTTAGATTTGTTATCGTATTGTGAACGTTTTGACAGCTCTTATTTACTTGACAGTGATGGCGGCTGACGTCACAACAATACCGTAACAGGTCAAATGCGATATGGTTTTTCCCGCCAGAAATAGAGGCCCAGTATAGATAAAGATAAAAGATAAAGAGACATTTATTCGCAACAATACAAAACCACATTAGTTACATAGATACAAAAACCACAAGACACAGAGAAACAGTTGCGAAACGGTCCCAACCCATCTCAGCGTTCACTAGCCGAAAAACCAGCACTGGTCTTCCGTTGGAACCGCTTTTTGAAGAGACGGAAAGTGACACACTTAAGACTGCGCCGAGCGTACGCCGGATGTACAGTGGCGCCCTCATTACTATTATTGTGTTTTCTAATAAACTAGATTTTTTTATGCAATAAGGTCAATTTCAACTAGCCTAAATTTATAATGCAGATTTTTAAAGATTTTTGATATAATTATAGAACTTTATTTAATTATTTCGCGTTAAAAATAAATAATTATGCTAGTTAAGACAGCGCCGAGCTCATTACTATTATTGTGTTTTCTAATAAACTAAAGTATTTTCTTAAAATTGGTCTGTAGATTTTTGTAGGTACTACAAATGAAAACACAACTTATAGGGTAGGTATATCACATAGTTTAATAACAATTCACCTTCCAGTTATCAACTTAACGGAAAAAAGTGCCCATCTTTTCCCGTTAAGCTGACTACTCAAAGGGTAATTGTTATTAAAGTTTGTTACGTATCCCATGAATTGTGTTTATCCTTGCGCTACAAAAATATATCGTCTGATTGCAAGGATTTTTTTTAATTAATTAGAAAACACAAAATAGTAATGAGGGCGCCACTGGACGCTGGACGTTTGCTGGGTACAGTCTTAAAACGTTAAAACAAAATAACGTAAAATTACACATAACAAAAGACTAGTCTATGGGAATGCAAACACAGCAAGCAATATAGGTTACGTAACAATAACAAAAATTGGAGGACTTTTTTAGAAATAAAATAAAAACAATGTTTTGTTGGTTAAAAATTTACAAAAATTACAATACTGTGCAAAATAACAAACAAACAGTCTACAGAGTGACACGGACGGCAAGAAAAAGAATACAAAAACACAACTAAGTACCTATTGAGTCGTAAAAGTACGAACACTAGGTGTACGGTGTGTATAGGTAATTAGCAATTTGATTTTTAACTCAATAATTGCTATGTTCACTTTACTACCAAGACTGTGTATCTTATTTTTCTTATCTCTTTTATTATTATCGACGTACTTTAAACAAAAAATAAATACCTACTTACATGAATTGCACAAAAAACCAATTGCACACCCGCCCCTCCTTTTTTCAGAGCTGAAATCTCTTAAACCGACAGACCCAACAGATTTTCATAAAACCATCCACTTTGAACTAGCTTTCTTTAACAAAAAAGCGTCCAAATCGATCCAAGAGTTTAGGAACTACGATCCACACAGATACACTGACACGCACACACGTGAAACTACAACACCCCCCTTTTTCGGGGTTTAGAAAGATAACAAACATAAAAATCTCACATTAAACACAACAGACGCGTGCGCCGCTTGTTGGCGGATTTGACACTAAGCCACGCGAATCGTGCTCCGAGGCTCCGACAGAACACCTACGTAGATATTTATATAAAACCATGATAAGTGGGAGTTGATTATGGCGGCCGGGTTCCGTCCAAAGACTGTGGAACGCCATACCAATTCGGTAGTTTTTACGATTATTTCGAAAAAGTCATAGTACCTTTAGGTATTTTTTTCTTTTTTACAACTAGGGACCTGCGTCGCTATTGCCTAACGCACTCGCAATCCCAATTGGCTTCAAAGGGGAACAATTGTTTTCATTTTGTATCCAGACGAGCCTTCGATTTTTAAAATGAAAACAGTTTCGATTGCGAGATTTGCGAGTGCGTTAAGCAATAGCCCCTCTGGTTTTTGTTTTTGACAATAGGTAGGTATATGGTTTGTTTTCTTTTAAGAAAAACACTTATAGATGAATTAGCGAGAGCGTGGAAGAAGAAGTAAAACAATGCTCAGTATTTTTTTGCTTTCATTCGCTATTATTTAATTATTCATGAGCTGTCACAATAATATTATGATCTGTAATTCGATCCATTTCCTGTTCTTGAGATCTATGTTTATTTTCTTCACTTTCGACATGACATATATTTTCCCAGTCCTCAGCAGTAATAGTATTAATTCTTTCAGTTGCTAAATTCAATACCGTAAAGTGGGGCTATTTGGCACAGTTTTTTGACTAAAACATCCATAAATCCATGTTTTATGTGTTTATCAAAAGTATAATATTTTTAATAGATAAAACGCGTAATGCTCCATCATTCTATATATTGCACGTGTCTTAATTGTTGACACAGGATGAGTATTATTTTTTTAAAGAGGTGTTCCAAATAACCGCTTGGGGATTTATGGAAATCGACGGGTTTCGAACTGGTTTTGGCTGAATTTTGAAGCTTGTGTTATTTAAAGCATAACAAGTGCTATTTGGGACGCTTGAGGAACGACCGCCGAAGGTATTAAAAGCAGAGTAACCATACTTTCAACAAAAAAAACGGGACAAAAAAAATCACAAAGTTGTACTATCAAAGTAAAGTTTTATTAAAATCTTTTTTCACCTGTAACACGCTTATAAGGAACCGTAGTTACATTTATATTAACCCAAAATGTGCCCTTTTATATAGACATAAAATAAACGTCCTTTACAACAGTAAATCAACTATAAAAATATAAAAATTAAAAAAAACTTAAGTCCAAAGTATCGAACGGAAAGCCCCAATCACCTAGTACCTTCATGTACTGAATGAAGGCTTTCTCCTCAGCAGGCGTGAATAGAGTTGGGTGTCCTGCTTTGTTTTGCGTATTATTCAACCCCCTACATTTCCGCGATAGCGTACTCTTGGGTATATTATGTTTCTCGCCAGTTTCTGCCAAATACATGTCAGCTGACACGTCGGCCATAGCATAAGCCAATGCTTCTTGGATATATGACGTGTAGGGTTGATTTTTTTTTCCCTTCCGACAATTACGGTACGTACGGTTGTACTTTCGCACCATTTTCCTGTTGCAAAAAAAAGATGGTCAACCTACCTTTACAGTAAGGGGGATATTTGGTACTAGCAACCAAATAACCCCAAAAGCCGTCTCAAATAGCCTCATTTAAAAAAACCGTTAAAATCTAATGCAAAATAAACGGCTAAAATTATGTGATATAGCTTAAAAAGCTCCCGAGAATATGTACTTTTAGGTATGTATACTTTAAAAAAGCTTACCCCACAGCCAGCCAACATTTGAATAGAAGTAGGACGGTGTTTAATTGCACTGATTTTCCACCGACACAATCAAGATTTTTTTTTAGCTGGCGTGCGAAGTCCTCGGTGTCACTGCAACCACTAACCAACTTCACATTAGACTTAGGGTTGCCAGACGAAGATCTACGTTTCTACCATTGCCATGACAAAAAATATATGGACTCAAAACTTATAATTTTTTTATTCCAAATAGCCTCGCAGTTCTTAATTAGCCCCATTTTACGGTACAATAAAAACAGCCTAAGTAATAATATTTAGAAATTCATACTGACATTATTTTTGAATTTTCTTCTTAAATATAATTATTTTATCACTATACCTCTTTTTATGTTGATAGTACGGGAAAAGGGAAATTTCAAATATAGAATGCCTATAAACACACAATACCACTCACTACATCTACATACATATTAATATGCAATTCCACGCTCTCGCTAATTCATCTATACTAGACGGTTGTTTGATCTTCCTTTGATATTTTTTTATCAGGCTAAATACCTACTGTTGAGAAAAGACATACCACCTTATTCAATTAACGAGCAATATCCCTTTTCAACTCAAAGTATCTTTCGTCACTTTATGTCAAGTTCAAATATCACAATGACAGTCAAGGACAACAAACCATGTTATTATTCGTTCATAAATAAGACTGATAAGCTTTTGTTGTTAACTTGTTACACGTAAAGCACCGGCCATTCCTAACTACTGATTAAAATTCTGTGCAACGTTGGTAAACCCTAGGTTATCTACTCGTACGTAAAAAAAAACAACACATAAACTCGCTAATGACTTCGCTGGGAATCTAATCTTTATTATGCACTGTTCAAGGTCCAAAAACATTTGGACAATTCAATAGCGAACGGCCGAAAAAACCTGTTGATATAATATGTAAAACCGATTCATATATGCCTAAACAATGCCCAAAGCTCGGTTAGGAGCCATTTCGTTTGCGAATGTGGTAGTTGGGCCCTGAAATTGTCAATATAGAGTTGCGATCGTCGCCGACACACGTCATTGGCTGGTATTTTAGGGTTCCGTGATACATACAGTAAAACCCTGAACTTTAATGTATTTTCGAGAAAATAATTTACTTATTTTTAACACTATAAAATTTGTACAGATGAGCATTTCTCTTTTTTTTTGCCACTGTTAGTGACACCTCCAGATTTAAAAAAAAAAATGGCAGACAGGTAGAGACCATCGAACTATGCAATAATTAAATAATATTGTAATGTGTCCCAAAATATTTGTATGGAAAGTTCCTTTTGTGTTACCGATATTCATACATTTTTGGTAACACAAAAGGAACTTTCCATACAAATATTTTGGGACACATTACAATATTATTTAATTATTTCATAGTTCGATGGTCTCTACCTGTCTGCCATTTTTTTTGAAAATCTGGAGGTGTCACTAACAGTGGCAAAAAAAAAGAGAAATGCTCAGATGGCCTTATACACGTGAGTTCTGAATTGACACGATTTTGATGGCGCCCACGCGTATTATTTGTTTCGACCACGTCGCTTTCTGCCTGACTGCCCGAAGGAGGGTTATGTTTTTCGAGCGTTCGTATGTATGTAGGTAAGTATGTTTGTATGTATTTAGCATAAGGTGTCGTTATGTTCGTTAGAAAATTTCAATATGGCATCCGCGAAAAAGAACATCGAGGGACTTTTCGATACAGTTCTTAAATTAAAGCTAATTAGCCGATACCAAATATATATTTGAAATGGGCTATTGGTTGACTTTAATTGCTAGCTGAAAATATTATAACACTTTGATGCTACTATTTTGGCAAGACAATTAAAAAAGTAAGTACCTACTTAGGTACCTACTTAAACGTTAAAATTAATTAAAACTGGAAAGTGAAATTAACTAAAAAAAAAAAAAAAAAAAATCCGACTACGTACGTACAATACATGTTATAAACTGAAGATTGAAAAACAAGATCTAAATCTGAAAATTGAGAGAGCAAGTGTTCCAACGGGGACAAGCTAACAGTGTGTTTTTTTCAAGAAAAATGTTTTGTAACTTATTGCTTGTCCCTGCAATACCTTTTCCTATACTCAAGTTAGGTAAGTTCATAGCTCTTACAATTTTTCTATTTACTATAGAGCTTGTTTTCCGCTTTTCAGTTGATATTTTTATGGCAATCGGGTTTTTTTTTAATTAAGTACATAATTCCCTGTGTGTTTGCCGGATTAGAATAGTGCCACTCCAAGTCTTCTAAGTTCTAGTTCTCCGACGAAGGTAATAAAGGCGTGTAGTACTGTTAGGCGATGGGCTTGCAACCTGTCACTAATACACTGGTAAACATCTTCGCCTAAGTGGGCAAAATGTGGTTACAGAATTATCAAAAAGTTTTTAGAGTTGTTGGAAATTCTGTAGCTCTGCCTACCCTACTCTGGGAATAAAGGCGTGAGTTTATGTATGTGTATGTGTAAGTACATAATTTAGTTTTTCACCAAGCCAAGCATTAGGTACGTAGCTTTTGTGAAGCCTATTAATGTAGGAACTCGTTGAGTTTTCTATTTTTTAAAACGTTGATTTTATTATGTACTTTTTAGTGATGAATCTTAAAGAGATTTCAAACTCATAGTCATACTCATAAACATTTTTTTTTTCTTTTATTATTCAATATATAAACTTAATCTAACATCACATTAAATGCTTACAGAAGCCTGTGTGGCTTAATCGTAAGCAATGAGTCGTTTGACACTTTATTTGCAAATGTTCTTCGTTATTGTCGCTCAACTATCTTAATCGAGATATCTTATCGCCAACCCTGTAAATAGGCACCGTTGAGGAGTTCCTATGGCCATCTGTGGTCTTCATCATCAGTTTCACTTCACCAAGTGATACTTTTCTGAATGCAAGTGCTAGAGTTGTCGCCACGTTTGCCACAATCATACAGTGGAACATAGAACCTCCTCCTTTTTTGCGGTCGGTTAAAAATTTACATCGCAGTTACATAACACTATAAAAATACTAAAAATAATAAGAAAAGTTGTATTGTTTTCCATGATATGCATTTGAAGCACTCGTCAATTCTTGGAACCAAAGTGGCCAGGTACCGGTCGAAGTCCTAAGTAACTGAACTTTTTAGTACCTTGTCGTAGCTGTTGTTATAGTAAATTCAAACCACTCTCAGTTTAATTCGTTATTGCGACAAGGTAATAAAATGTGCAGCTACTTATGAGGCTGTACTACGCCGTTGGTAAAACCTAGGCTATCTACATATACTTAAAACCAACAGACTGGTGAAATACTTCGCTGCGAATTTAATCCTAATATGCAATACCCAAGGCTGTTTTTACTTTGAGAGTAATTAAATAACAAATGGCCGAAAAAAACAGTTGATAACCGGTGTCTTAATGTAATCAATGCCGAAAGCACCTGGAGGAGCCATTTTGTTTGTGTATGGAGTATCGGTGGCCTTGAAAGTATCTAAATATTGTTGTGACCGGGCAAAGGAATGACGCCATCGCCTGCTGGCGTTCTAGGGTTCCGTAGACAGCGTAAGAAAACCTCACAATGCAATTTTGCGACTGAAATTGGTTTTAAGGGACTTTTTTGAATGATGCACCAAGTCCAAATACGAAACTCCATCCTTTATTGTTGACTTTCGTTATTTATTCTTATTTGTTAAGAAATCCAACGAATAGTATCTCATACTTGTACTTATTCTAAAAAAAAGGCTCTCTTAAAGCGAGTTCCCACTTGTCGGGTGTAGGATCTGGTGTGATTCTGTCAAAAAAACGGGTTTGGAGTGTCCGAGCGGCGAGCTTAAGTAGTCCCGTCAGAGCGAACAAACACACATTGAGATCGAACATGTCAATGAGATCGCACGTATAAGGCTGCCTAATTGAGAATGCAAAATCGCAGCGGCGAGTTTAGGTAGTCCCGTCAGAGCGAACAAAACACATTTTAGCGTGTGCATTTTCAATTAAGCAGCCTTATACGTTCGATCCATATCGGCAGAAATAATGCTGCTGAATTGAAAATGCACGCGCTAAAATATATTTTGTTCGCACTGACGGGACTACTTAAACTCGCCGCTTGGACATTCACTCGTCCGTCCGTCTGACCGTCGTTGTTCAGAGAATCACTACCCTGATCTTACGGTTCAAAAGATACAGTACAGCTATTTAACGTAAGGACAGGCGGACGGACAGATGGATGGACGGACGGAGGGACGGACGGACGGACACCGTAGGTTTAATAATAGAGTCCCGTTTCACTTTGGGGCGTACCCTAAAAAGCAAAGGTTAGTGTGCTAGATTCTTTAGACGGAACCCTTTCGCCATATTCAAGTTGCTCTTCTCATGTTTTTTTAAATATTCAGTGCACACTTCGTCCGTCTGGCTCAGTCTTAAATTCGCAATCAAGTGGATTCCACGTCGATTTTGTTTTGAAAGATAAGGTAAGTACCTATGTTTTTGTGTTTGTATAAAGATTTTGTGATTTTGAAGGTTATTTACTCTTACCTGTGTACCTATAGTTAAGTACAAACGTAGTTTTAATTTAGTGCATTAAAACTACACCTAGTACGTGTCGTAAAACGGGGTGAGTAGGGATACAACTTAAAATAAGTCATAATAATAACACATTGACAATACGTCACGTCTATTGGAAATGATTTCAGTCTTATAACTAGGGCTATACGTTTCATTTTAGGTTGTGTCCGTACTCACCCCCTTATTCCCTTTTTACCCCGTTTTACGGTAAAAGCCGGCTGTACGGTATGGTAGCGCCCTCATTAAAGACAGCCTAGAGGCAAATGACTAGCATAGAGGCATTCCATCTTAGTCCTCAGGGTTGGCAACGCATTTGCAGTCTTAGGATTGCTCTGCAGTCTTGTGAATGCGAATGTCTATGGGTCACAGTTTCCACTTACCATCAGGTGGCCTGTGTGCTCGTCTGTCATCTCTATGCCATAAAAAAAAAAAAAAGAAAAAAAGACTAAGACTCGCGGATCCCACAGTCAAACTGTGAAAACAGTTTTGCGGGACGTTGTTATAAAACTAAGTTTGATAATATGTTATATAAAAAAAAAAACTAAGATGCTACAAGAATGTGAGGAGGAGGTGATGGCTTTTATGTGTTAAATAGCCATAATTTGCACACACCTTGATGGCAGTCTAATTTAAACAATTGCTGTCTGCTTTAAAACCACAAAATTTATTTAAATTAATCAAAAATCATTGTTAAAGATCGTAGCGTATCCAAAAGTCAACCAAAAACAAACAACCAGAAAAAAAGGAGTCAAATTAAAAAACAACACTCGTTCGTTCGTCCGACCGCGTTTTATTTGAGAATCGCACCCCACATCGCGGAACACTATCGTCTTTATCACTTGTAGCGTCTTTATCACCTACACTAATGTAAAGATGAACACGTAGGCAATGAAAGACGAAGAGACCCATAAAAAAATGAAGAGTAAGGTTATGTTATGTAGTACGACTGACTTTACATCAACTCGTAGAGCTTACATCAACACATACTACTATGCTTACAACATACTAGCTCCTGCTAGCGACTTCGTCCGTGTAGAATTTTTATTTATGTCATAAACCCACCCGGAAACCGTTATTTTTTTTGGGATAAAACATAGCCTATGTTACTTAGGGAAATTAGCATTCTAATAGTTTTTGAGTTTATTCTTTCTAAACACAAAAAATACAAATATTTCCTCTTTGTAACATGCCTCACTACATTAGGGGTCCATACTAAATACTGAAAAGCAGAACCCTTACAAGATGGTATTGTTGTCCGTCGTTGGTCTGTCTGTCACTCCCCTGAAATAGTCGACGCTATCAGCCAGAAAAGGGAACAGATGCAGTATTTAGTGGTCTAATTCAGGTTTTTTTTTTAGTTTTTTTATTTTAATAATATATTTAGGACGCGACATTGTTTTCTCGCTTTATCAAGTCGTTATTGGCGTATTTTTAACCCTGTAATTTTAGTTTGACGTGTAATTCTGTATGTGTGTCTGTCTGTGGTACCGTAGCTCTCAAACGGAGTAGCCGATTTCGATACGGTTTTTTTATTCGAAAGTAGGTGTTTTGGCGTTGGTTCTTGGACATTTTTTATCAAAATCGGTCGTCGACGTCGGGGGACCGCTAAGTAAACTAAATAATATAAAATAGCCCAGCTCCTTAGCGGTCCCCGACGTGTCGACGCTTGAATCAAAATATTGCCTACTTATAATTAAACTTATAGGGCCAATACTTATTATTTTTTACTTTTTAGAAGTTTTTCTTTACAGTCTGTTTTGAGTTAAACCGCGGGCAGACGGATAGACGAATAGATATACATCATGTATGTATGTATAATACATGACGAAACTATAATGGTCCCTAGTTGGAATTTGGAACCCTGAAAGTAACGGTGACATATTGACAGACAGGACTGGCTGAATGAATAGTTTAACTATGAACCCCTAAAACTTACCGCTTAATTGACACAATTAACCTTTTTTTACCCGAGAATATTTTGCCTTTTCAGTTAACCAGAGCTATGGAAGTGAATGTAGAGGAAAAGGTGGTCAGCAGTGACCTTCCTCCCGCCTACTGCACGCTCACCAGTAACGGGAGCTGCTTGGACACCAGAACCTCTAGTGTATGTTTAACAACAAAAAATCGAATACAGTTCGATAACTTTAATCGAGTTAACATATCACCTTGCGTTTTTTTAATTAATGCGAGTGTATTTGACGTTTCGGCACTCGATCGGTTTGAACGTGAGCTCACTTAGTCGATGGTATAATTTTTTTGGTAAGGTTGCCAGTCATGGATTAGAATGACTAAATTGAAATGTCACTTTAATCTGCGTTCTTACCTTTTGTAGTAAGTACTACTTAATTTATGCTCATAATACTTTTTATGAATGGACCTCTCTCTTTCTCAATAAAAACAGCGAGCGTAAAAGAGAAATAAGATTTCGAACACTTGACATTCGGTGCGTTTTTTGCTGTGAAAAAGTTTTCGATGGGTTTTAAAGTTTATAGCAACAAAATTAGTTTTAAAACACCAAATACCGATATGAAGACCAGTGCTACTCAGTTTGAAATGCTAGTTAATTTTATGCAACAGTAAGTTATTATTTTTTAAAGATTTTACTCAACAGAAAGTGAGTTAACTACGTTTTGTATAAATCGTCGGTGCTTATTATATTTACAGACGGAGAGGGATATTAATAAACCCTCAAAACATACCTACTCAGGGACGCATAAATACCTTACGATTATGGGAACAATTGACTACTCTTTAACGCTGACTCAACTGGAGAATCGAAATCAACAGAAAAGTAGAAAAAAGTAAGTAAATTTTATTACCCTTATACACGTAAAATCTTATTTAGCTTACTAGCTAGCGCTTTAATATACTTTATTGGCACGAAACGATTTTTTGACTTACGTTTAATTTTATTCCTGTGTACTCAACATATACTTAAGTTCCTATAATGAAAATAGTGCTAACAGCAGACACAAACTTTTCATATAATTAGGTAGGTATAATTATTGTTTTTCATTGTTGCATGGTGATCTGGTTTGGAGTGATTTCAAAAACAATACCAAAAATAAAGCGGCTAAATAGGGCTGCTCGTGGGACTGTTGGTGGGCCTGAACTTCCCTTAAAGCTTCCGGACCTTGAAGAGCGAGTCCTCTATAAATTAGGGCCACAGGCTGCTACTGGGTTGAAGGGTGTAGTTGAAGCTGGCCTCTTACAGGTTTCTAATCTTATTTCCTTTTATTTGAAATAATCAATTTTAATATAATTATTTCACATCTATTTGTCACTCTTTATGGTCTCTGTTGACTTAAACTTTTACTGCCCCTTTTTAATTATACATGGATTAGAGGAGGTTGAAATAAGTTAAATGTAAGCTATTTAATTATTATTAAACTAAGAAAACAATAAATAGTAAAATTTTGTTGAATGCCTGAACATTCATCATCATGTCAGCCGAAAGACGTCCACTGCTGGACATAGGCCTCCCCCAATCCTGAACATTACTTGTACTTTTTTTTTATAAAATTAATTACTATTTACAGGAATCAGCTGATACAAACAGGACATTGACGTTGTAACCAACTACACAATATGTGATAGAGACTGAAAGTCCTTCAATTTTTGATATTCCAGTTTACAATGAAAATATCAATATTACAGGTTACACTTTGCTAATTGCAAATGCAATGATGATTTGTAAATGCAATGTAGTGGTGCCCTTAATTTATTAAATTCATTACAATATGTCTATTGAACTTTTCTAACTGAACTAATATTTCAGTATGTGAGAATGATGCCTGGGACCAGCCCGGACCCTCTCATCAGCCACATGCCCCACCAATCGCAACCCTGCAATCGCCCCCAAGCCAAGCCCCGTGCTCGCCGATGCCGCAACTGGATGAGAAGCATAGGGATGAAATGGAAATGAAAGAAAGGGAACAACAAATTCAAGCAGCCGGCTGCTGAGGGCAGGACATTTCGATGCAAATCATAACTGCAATTAATAAACTAATTGAAAAAAATTAACACAAAAAAATGTACTATAACTTTACTGTTATATTTATTGATAACTATTTTTGTCTGAAAAAAACTATGAGTTTATTAATTTTAGTGAATTTATGAAAATGCACATTATATTTTTTTTTATCCAAATTTTGCCATTGAAAATTACAAAGTTTAGTTTCTTAACACCAAACACGTCATACAATAAATACATATAGTTGTATTATAAAAACATAGTTATATTTTATTCAATTAAGGTTACCTTAATTATATTTTGCCTTAGGTACTTTTGATTGAAGTAGAAAGACTGTCTGGGTATCTAAGTAACAATGTAACAGTCGAAGTCATAAATATGTTTACACTTTAGTACCTTGTCACTTTAGTCGCTGTGTTAATTTCATATGACACTTTAAACATGACGTTAAATAGACAAGGTACTAAATAGTAAACATATTTTTGACTTCGACTGTACAAATTCCATACTGCCAAATGTTAGTATAAAATTGACCATAATTATCATCTCCATATAAAAAAAACTTTACTACCTGTTTCTTCTTTCTAAGGTTACCTGGACTACCTAGTGACAAGAGCGTCTCTTATCTACCTTGTAATGATTAAGTGCTTTTTTTATTGAGTATATTATTGTGTTCATAGTTAGCTTAGGTACTCCCGGGCAACATGTTCAAGATTTTTTGTTCCCTAATTATTTTTTTATTGTATGTAATATAATATATTATTCAATATCAGTAAAATAATGAAGTTACATACAGTGTTTTAATAAGGTTTCCAAAGTTATAATATTATTTACTTTTAACCTACAACCGATTTTATGGCTGACTTGGCTCTAACATTAGGTTTGCTTCAAATTTTACCATTAATTGGTGATTTTATTATTAATAACTATTGTTTAGTATTATATACATAATGAAATCCCAGTAAGGGCAGGTATATGAGTAATGAGCGCAAGTATTTGTTCCTGAGTTAAAAGTAAGTTTATTGATGTCTAGTACTCATAAGTAGACCTTATAAAAGTATGTAGAAAAATAATGAGTTTCCACTTAAAAGCCATAACACCAACAAAATGATATCTCTAGTATCCAAAATTGGGCTCTAAAATATCAGATACATTTCTAGTAGAGGCATAAGAGCGTGTCAGATATTTTTGAGTAAATTGGCCACGTTAGGGCTCTGTTTGAAGATATATATTATTTTATTACCGGTAACTGGTTCCCTTTTTAATGTACATACTTACACCGAATAATAAAAATGTAAGCCTTAAAAAAAAGTCACATCAAATATAAAGGACCTAGTCATTTGGTGTTTGTCATTTGATGTTCAGTTTAAAGTTAATATAATCTTAATAAAATTCAAACTGATCATGCCTGCTTTTATTATTATAACTAGCTTTACATCCGCGTAGAAGTCGTTTATCGCTATCCCTCCGGAAACTGTCTGTTTACCGTTATTAATTTACCGTTAACTAATATATAATAAAAATACTCAACGGATTTGAATGCAGTTTTCAGCAATAGATAGAGTGATTTAAGAGGAAGGTTGATATGTACAATAGGTTCTGGTTTATGTTCGGGTGTTACAGAAAAGTCACATAAACCAAAGCGAAGCGGGGCGGGTCGCTAGTAATGTAATAAAGCCATTTATTTCCATTGATATAAAATAATATTAAAAGTACAAATAGTGGACTTAATGCCCAATGGCGTTCTCTACCAGTCAACTAGGCCAAACAGAAAAAAAACCAAGGTAAGATAAGGTAATTTAAGCTGTATCTTACTCCTATCGGCACCTATTTGAAATACGTGCAGTTTGTTTATAATATCTGACATAAGACATCCATCAGTACCTAAGGCTTACAGTATTAGTTTAATTAAACCGCAGCAAAGGGGAACTATTGCATTTTAGCAATCCTAATTTGAATTTTATTAGATTTAATTGTAGTTAGAATCTTATGTATTGTAGTTAAAACAGTAAAAATCTGGATATTAGATTCTAAAAATCAAATTGGTTAATGTTATAACCCCCTTTGATGTTGAAAATAGTAAATTAAGAAACAACTGGTTCAAATATTTAAATCATTTAATTTACTTATTCGAAAAACCGACAAGTTTCACCACTCACTTGACGATCTCACTGCGTAAATACGAAGTGAGAACTTTACTATCGCGTTCGAGTTTAATACACACAAAGAACTGTCAAAGTTGTAACTTACACTCGCAAAAACACCCAAAACTGCTGTCAGACCACTTAACGCGCTCGACGCGTTTCAAAACGCGCTCGATGCGTTTAAAACGTACCGGTATTCGAACGTGACAGTTAAATACACTCGCTGTTATAGTTTCAGCTATTCGCCGCTTGGGGCGCTTTTTAAGTTTACATACAAGCTAAGGTAAAAACGCAAACGCGATCGTGACGTTTTTTATGTGTGTAAAAATACACTAGAGGTACAGCAGAGTAAGTTCTTCGGTGCATTCTCCATCATCATCATCATCATCAAAAAATACGTTTAAATTATAACCCTTCTTTTTTTCGGGGGTTAAGTCTTTGGCCCTTTTTGTAGGCGTTAGCCGCCATCTTGAATGAAAGGTGCCAAAATTGGTTCATGTGTAAAAATATCACTAATTTGGGATTGACCAAAAAAATATCTTACGGTTTTTACTTTCTCATTCGAAAGAATAGGAAATTTTAAGACACCAATTTCATTAATAATGTATTTGACCCAATAGTTTTGTTTTAATATCTTTATTTATTTAGCAGACATTTTATGGATGACATGATTATTTTAAATTTGGGATGGCATTTTCTAATAAATTACAACAGTTAAATGATATCCAATGAAAAAAAGTGATTGTAATAGTGTATTAAAACATACTATTTCAAGCTGTTTTCGCCTAACCCGTAGTATACACCTAAGAGGGCTTCAAGCCGGAAACGAAAGTCAAACAAAGGTTAAATATACTTTTGTCAAAATATCCAAAATAGATAAATATTTCAAAAACTTAATAATGCAGAACGGCTTTAAAACCCTGATCCTCGAAATGGTTTTTGAATTGGAGTAATTGTAAAAATATGAACATTCCCAAGTATTGTCATTTGTAAAAGCCACATATTTTCAAGGCTGTTTGGCGACCGTCTAGCAGGCTCTTAACATGTCAAAAGCAATATAGTTTTACCGTGTTGAAAAGAGGCCGTGTGCTAGTTTTCCTTCTTCTATCTCGCTTTGTGTGTTTCAGACTCTTCAGGTGGCCATGTCAGACGTCGCTGAGGAACCTCTAGTTGGTGCTACCTTTCTGAATAAGACTGCCCGCATTGGATTCATTCAAAAGGTAGATATAACTATTTGTCGCGATATTGATTAGAATATTGTGTGCTTTGGCCCATCACTAAAAATAACAATATTTTATTAATTATTAAGTGTCACTTTTACACGTCAAAAATCATAATCGCTGGGTTAGAATAGTGCCACTTCATGTCTTCCCGTGGATGTCGTAAGAGGCGACTAAGGGAATGAAGGCTTGTAGTACTTTTAGGCGATGGGCTTGCAACCTGTCACTAATACTCTGTAAAACATCGGTTACGTATCAGAACGCCTAAAATTAATAAGCCTAATGTATTCATAATCCCTAAAAGTTCATAATAAGTACCTAATGGTCTTTTTTATTGAAACCGTAAATTTTTCAGGATTGTTATAAAATTAACCTAACCTAACCTAATGCAATGGCATTTTAAAAAATCCTGAAAAGTTTTCGGTTTCTGTAAAAAACACCATTAGGTATTATGAACTTTTGGGTATTATGATACATTAGGCTTATCAATTTTAGGCGTTCTGATACGTAACCAAAACATATTAACCTATTTGTGCAAAATATGGTTACAGAATTATCAACAATTTTTTAAAGTTTTAGGTGCCTAATTCCGTATTTCTGCCTACCCCACCCTAGGATTACAGACGTGAAGATATGTATATATGTGAAAAGTTATCTACCTGACTATGAAAGAAAAGACGTAGCTGGCTGGTTTTTTTTTATTTTTCTATGTAATCCCCTTCTATTGAAATGAAATGCACTTGTTACACATGTCAAATAATGAAATTAAACCGTTAAAAAAAAAAACTTTCGGTTTCTCGTCAAAATAGTCGTTCACCGCGGCTATCATCTCATCATCGGTAGAAAATCTACGCCCGCCCCCTGAGATTTTTCTTCAGAAGTCTGAATACGAAATAGTCACAGGGGGCTAAATCAGGGCTGTAAGGGGGATGGTTTATGACATCGAAGCCATTTCTGGTCATGGCGAGCTGTGTTGTGCGAGCCGTATGCACAGGTGCATTGTCGTGCAAAATCAAAATTCCTTTGCCGAGTTTGTCTCTCCTTTTTTCTTTTAGAGCGTGCTTCAGCTGGCAAAGTAAATTTGCGTCATAATTGTCATTCATTGTCGTTTTTTTTGGCAAATAATCAATGAGCAAAATTCTTTCTGAATTCCAAAAAATTCTCGCCATGAGTTTACTAGCCGAAGGACGAACCTTAAAATTCCGAGGAGGCTTTTCGTCTTTGAATTTCCGTTGTAGGGACTCTTGTTTACTTTCTGGGTCCCATTGTCTAATCTAAGTATCATCACACGTCACAATCCTGTAAACAATTTCTTCCTCTTTCCCGCGACTCATGTCTAAAAACTCCTCACAACATCTGACACGTCTGTCTTTGTCTAACGGAGTCAGCATTTTTGGGACCCAGCGTGCATTTAACTTAAACATATTTAAATGACCATGAAATATTTCGTTTACCCGTTCTTTACTTATGCCCACATCTCTAGCTATCTCCCACTGTTTCACCCGTCGGTCTTCTAGAATATTTTTTTTCACTTTGGCCACATTTTCTTCGGTGACAGCAGAAATTGGTCGTCCGCTACGAGGATCATCTTCTAGGCCCTCACGATCTGATTTAAACTGTTTACACCAGAACTTTATGGTAAAATCGGAAGGGCACAAATCACCAAATACAGGAAACATACGCTGTTTGATCTGGGATGGCGTATTACCTTCCTTAGAAAGAAACTTTATTACTGCACGCTGCTCAATTTTAATCAAATTTGTTTCTTCAAGCGACATGATGCAAGCACTGACGTGCAAAAAACAAATGAAAAGCAACGAACAAATGAGTGTGCAAAATTTTGAACAAAGAATTGTCAATAAAAATTAATTCATAGTGGCCAGTTTTTTTTTTTAACTACACATAGGCTAGGTAGATAACTTTTCAGCCACCCCTCGTATGTATATCGTGTTTTTCTTGTAGCTATTAGCGTTTTTTAAATGATTCAGCTTTTATTGAAGTTGTGAAAAAAAGTTATGAATATTCCCTATTATTATTTATTTATTTAAACTTCTTTGTACAAAATACAATAAAGTACAAATGGCGGACTTAATGCCCAATGGCATTCTCTACCAGTCAACCAGTAGGCAAAACAGAAAAAAAAACTAATGTCGGTGCGAAGAAAAAAGCGTTGAAAAAACTGTTTCAATAAAATATATACAAGATACGGGTGTATAAAATATAACTATACGTAAATACAGATGACTAATAAGCATATACTCATACCATAACCATGTGCATTATGTGCATAACCGTGTCATTTATTTTTCGTAATTACAGGTGTTGGCGATTCGCTTCCTCCAGGTGTTTACAGGTTTCGCCATTATATTTGCGGGTACTTTGCTTTGGTATGAAGCACCCTACTTGCGCGATACTAAGTCTAAATTGATGTAAGTTTGCAGTCTTACGGCTGAGTCAGCATATAATTAAAAAAGAAATCGAGATCAATCTCACTAAGGCCCGTATTAATAAACTCGTCTCAGCTGAGATGCCCCTCACAAGATACGTCAAAGTAAACGTCAAACCATAGAACACTGTCATTCTTGACACATCTCGAGACGAACATTAGAGTTGAGATAAGTTTGTTAATACGGGCCTAAATTAACCTAACCTAGTCCCATACTAAGCTCTGGGCTTGTACAAACAGCATCATAAATATACAACCTTAAACCCTTGCAGTAGAGTCGTGTTTACATATGTTTGAAAGTTTAACCGTGTCCATATTATTGGACGTGACTGTACTATGGGTACTAGATACGATTAACTTGCTTATATAGAGAAATACATACTTAAGTTTATAGAAACAAATATTAATGCTCATCACACAAATAGCCCTTACCGGAATTTGAACCCAGGACAACTAGGTTAGAACTTCGAAGGCAGGGTCCACAGACCACTTACCCTATAGACTCCGCATACAAAGGCGCCCCCGTAAGCCATGCTTATGCTCACAGAACACTAATTGGTTGCCATGGTTCTATTGGCGCGCACCACGACGCGCACATTTGATTATTCGTTGACTTTGAACTAGCGAATCACGGTGCACTTTCCGCCCCCCGCGCCCCGCCATTTTGGCTTAATGAGATACTAGACAAACTGTTCCGAAGCGGAGTCTATAGGGTAAGTGGTCTGTGGCAGGGTCTAACCTGTGTGAAAAATCGTCAGCAAACAACTTCATCGTCTTTATTCTGCCCTCCTTAGAAATACGTTTGTGTCAAAAAATTCATTTTTGGGACAAACTTTTATTGCCGACTGTCTTTTTTTTGCACAATCGTCATCTACTTGTCAAGGCGATTCTGACAAGCCCTAACACGACAGGTTTCATGTGTAATTTAGGAGTTCCTTTGGCTACCCTGAGTCTTATATTATTGTATTGTCATCAGAACTAAAGGCATATGCAAATTTTCAGCTTCATCGGAAACCGTGAAGTGGGTCAAATTTAACTTGCATGATTTGACCTTTACATACATACATACATTGCAAGTTAAATAAAAGCTTTTAAAAAGGGCGTATGTCTCATACAACCGCATATATAGGATGTTCGGCACATGGACAGTCAATTTTTTTTGGGATATTGTTGTGGTTATTTGTTATCTTTTCGCCCTTGGACTTAGGGTCATAAGGGTCACGGTTTTGGAGATATGATTTGTTAAATGTTTTTTCTCAAATATTCCGAAATTCCTCCTTTAAACGTTCGTAACTTTTTTATTAATGCGTGTTACAGAACAATATGTTGTATTTAAAACTTGTTAATACATGCTAGTTCAAATACTAATAGTCTTTATTCTAACTGATAGTCTCAAAGGGACGTACGAGGTTTTTTATTTCACAAATTTACTGTTTGTGTGAAAAAAATCCAACTTCAAAATTCAATTATTAAAAACCTAAATACTATTTTGGGGTTCATTTTATTTTAAAAACTTCTCTAGCTAATTACCTTTCTAACGATGTGCTACACATTAATAAAAAGTAAACGAGAATATCCATATTTTCAAAAAAAAGTTTGAGAGCACCTAGATAACTCGTTTCCTAACTCGTGGATAGGCAGAAGTGGCCCGATATCTTGGCCCGCAAGATCTCTAGACCTAACGCCCTTAGACTTTTGTCTGGGAACTAGTTTATGTAACGGAAGTGCCTACGCAATTTTTTAAGTATTTTTTAAATAAAACTTCATTTCAATGCTTTACAAGTACTGAAGCGAAGTTTTATTTAATAAATAAGGCGCTAGGTCTGGAGATCTTGCGGGCCAAGAAATCGGGCCGCTTCTGCCTATCCACCAGTTAGGTAACGAGTTATCTAGGTGCTCTCTAACTTTTCTTTGAAAATGTGGATATTCCCGTTTACTTTTTATTAATGTGTAGCACATCGTTAGAAAGGTAATTAGCTAGAGAAGTTTTTAAAATAAAATAAACCCCAAAATTGTATTTAGGTTTTTAATAATTGAATTTTGAAGTTAGATTTTTTTCACACAAACAGTAAATTTGTGAAATAAAAAACCTCGTACGTCCCTTTGAGACTATCGATTAGAATAAAGACTATTAGTATTTGAACTAGCATGTATTAACAAGTTTTAAATACAACATATTTTTCTGTAACACGCATTAATAAAAAAGACGAACGTTTAAAGGAGGAATTTTGGAAAATTTGAGAAAAAACATTTAACAAATCATATCTCCAAAACCGTGACCCTTATGACCCTAAGTCCAAGGGCGAAAAGATAACAAATAACCCCAACAATATCCCAAAAAAAATTGACGGTCCATGTGCCGAACACCCTGTATATTAGTGACTTTATTTCTTAAGATGGAGGGTTACATTTACTTTGGCTATCAAATTTCGCCTGTGTCTTTTCTTTTGTCTTTTGATTTTGACATGTAATAGCAATTGTACACAGTTTAACAATAAATGCTTATCCTATCTTATCTTACAGGATTTTATCGTCTGTGCTGCACTTGGCGACAATAATTCCGCTCTTCTGCTACAAACTCGAGGCGACCAAGCGGCCATTTAACGTCATGTTTCTCGTGGCGTACCCCCTGACAGCAACATTTACTCTGGTGGTCTTTACCAGTGGATATTTAAATGTTACCGCTGAGGTAAGTTATTGTCACGCTTTTATTTAACTTTTCGTGGTAGTTTGGGTCAAATCTGGTGACTCAATTTTATATCATTTCCAACTGTTGTTTATTCAGCAAGTGGTGACCAGTGCTGAGAAGAACGCCGCAATAAACTCATCAGCCAGTCTTTATTAGGGTTCCGTAGCTAAAATGGCAAAAACGGAACCCTTATAGTTTCATAATGACCGTCCGTATGTCACAGGCATTTTACTCGAAAACTACAAAAGGCACATTGATAAAATTTTCGATAATAATCGCTCCGAAACATGTATGAATTGTAAGTAATGTGTGCAACAAATATGAAAAAAATCACAAAGGTAAACATTTTAGCGACATTATTATACTTAGCGGCTTATTTTATAGTCTAAAGTTAAACTCGAGCGCTGTAATATCAGAAATTGAATGTAATGGCGATACAAAGCTTAGGGTGCAGGGTCGTGATATATCTACTGAAATGTTTCATACGAGTATACTTATTCAATAAACATATTCTCTTTTTTTTTTTTCTGATGTATGAATGTGGAAGAGGCGAAAGAAATTTGTGAAGATCGTAGCAAGTGGAAAGAAGTGGTCTCTGCCTACCCCTCTGGGAAACAGGCGTGATTTAATGTATGTATGTATGTATTTTCTCTTTTATTTCATGTGGCATTAGTGTCCCACACTTTTACTGCCAAGAGCTCTGAATTTCATACAAAATGGACTCGCCTAGCGGGTTGGTGGCAGTTAAAGTGTTAACAACATAGGTACAACATATCTATAAGAACACTTAGAAAATAATTAAAACGTAATACAGCGACTATATGATCTTCTTTTTACGCCTGTTATAGACTTCTAGAAATTAGTTTCAAACCAATTTTACAAAGGGTTTCTCTCACTACGAATTTCAAAGTTACCAAAATAGTAAAATTGTTTTAAAATTTTACAGTTCTGCCTCGCGTGGTATTGCTACACGATCATGATGCTGGGGCAGCTGATCCTCAGCCTGTTCTGTCTCAACACCAGCTTGGACTACAGGATGAGGGGTGCCATGCTCATCGCTGCTCTCCTGACGATCATTACGTTAGGTTAGTTGAGAACAGAGGGCCCAGACAAGATGCACTGCGCTAGCTAGCGTTTCTCTTCGTTTAGTTTTTGAACCAATCGCGTCACTGGTAGATGACGTGATACGAATAGTCACGTGACGTGCTAGTGACGCGATTGGTTTAAACTAAACGAATAGAAACGATAGTTAGCGTAATGCATCTTGTCTGGGCCGCCTGTACACTTTTAAACTTAAACGCACGACATTTATTTGACAAATACACACTGCAACACAGCGAATTAGATTTTACACGTGAAAAACTTATTGCTTTTGACGTGTTGTGTTGTCAACGTTTTGATAGCTCTTATTTACATGGCAGTAATGGTAGCCGAGTTAACAACAATACTTACTTACAGTTTTACCCAGTAGAATAGATGCCCAGATATAGTACAAAAAAGCCAGAATAGAGCAAAGAGTTTGGGTAGAAGTGTAAATTCACACATAACTGTTGTTCTGACAAATTGTTGGAATTTTTATTGAAATCGGTGAAGTCCTCTTTTTTGCTTCGGAACGGATGCAAGGGTAGTCTATGTTTAACTGAAAAATGTTACAACTAGGATATGTTCCTGAGTCGTGTTTTTTCCATGTATTAAAACGGGGTGAGTAGGGACACAGACTAAAATAAGTCATAACTTGTTGCAAATAAGAGCGAGTATTACATGGACAATAATGTTACGTGTATCCATACTAATATTTTAAATGTGAAAGTGTGTCTGTCTGTCTGTCTGTCTGTCTGTCTGTCTGTTACCTCTTCACGCTTAAACCGCTGAACCGATTTAGGTGAAATTTAGTGCAAAGATAGTTTGAATCCTGGGAACGGACTCAACGGACATAAGAAAGTTTTATCCCGAAATTCATCCCCTAGGGGGGCGAAATAGAGAGTGAAAATTTGTATGGAGCTACGATATAAACGAGTTCCACGCGGACGGAGTCGCGGGCAGAAGCTAGTTGGAAATAATTTCAGTCTTATAATTAGTGACATATGCCTCTTTTCATTTTAGGTCATGTCCCTACTCACCCCGTTTTACGGTACCTACCTACCTATGTATTTTCTCATTATTTTTATCGTTGTCAATTAGATACAACCCATAGTACGAGCCTAGATCTTAGTTGGGACTAGGTCAACTTGAGTGACTTAGGTACATAAATACAAACTAAAATCACGCCCTTTCACATATCACCAGACCACTTCCTTCCACTACGATCCAGAGAAACTTCCCTCGCTTCCTCCACACTCATAAGCCTCTTCATTCACGTGCGTCGGTTTAGAGTCCCCTGACCTAGCCCTTTTTTAATACGACCCCGATCTGATCGTGGAACGTTCACCTTTACCTTCCCCTTCCAACATTCCCATTACTCTTTCCTCAAATCTGTTTTGTTAATCTCACTTCATCCATTCCACATAACCAAACTACTTCTGCATTCCTTTATTAATCCTCGTCATACCATCATCTTTTAAACCACAACGTTCTCTTATTAGTTTATTACACGCGTTCCTTTCAGTGACATTGTCCCTTCATATTTATTTGGTTTTGTTTCAGGCTTAACAGTTTCATGGTTTACAAGTAATTTCTGGCGATTTTCAACTCCATGGCTGTGTTTCCTCACTCTGCTGCTCTTTGGGGAGTGTGCTCTAACACAGTACCAGTTGTCAGTAATGACGAGTGACGAGTACCCCTCCCGCCTCACCCCGGCGGACTTCATGACTGGAACTCTTTATACATACATAGTTTTTGGTTATAATTATTCGAAGTATTTGAAAAGTTTCATAGCAAAAGTGCGTAGTCATTTTGAATAATATCCCAATTGAATTGGTACGTATACCAATGGGATATGTGAAATGTGTATATTGAGGTATTTCCTTGGTTAATAAACAAGTTTTTGTCTAATTTTAATTTAACTAACTTTACGCATGTTTAACAGATTGTCTAATATAGTTTGATAGAAATATGTTTGATCTTATCGACCTTTTGTGTATTGTTAGTCAGTCGGTTGATACAACCTTCTTAATATAATTCTGTTAAACAATTAGGTAACGTAATACCGTAACACTAAGTTCATTATCACCTCATTAAGCGATGCCGTAGTGTACGTGTCTATACAAATACAAGTATGGCAAACCCGCGTTCGTGAGATAAAACAACGGAACTACGAGGTGTTTTATATGATGTTGCATACATTTTTATAAGTAAACTATGTGTCCGCGCCCGTCGCCACCCAGGTCTGTTTTTTTTTCATGCAGTCCTTATGAAATATTGTATACATCCTATTCTCAGACCTAAAGAATATATTCACACAAGGGGTTTGGGTAAAACTGTTGTCATTTGTAAATGTCATACATTTTCAAGGTGAGCGGCCATTCTTAAAAGTGGTAAATTATGATAGAATAATTAAAAATAAACATGTTTTGTTATGTAATGTAATACTATTAAGTGCATCGGAGCCGAGCTATTTAATATTTTTACCTGGGCGTAATTGTTACACCAAAAATTTTACACTTAAATCTTAAATATCTCGGCTCCGATATTATTAAACGCCATAAATTATATATGTTTAAGTGTATTTCTTGGTCCTTTAAATAACTATGTTAAAATCATCCGCGGCCGCTAAAAAAAACAATTATCTTCAAACTAATTTACCCAATGCCCTTTCATAACAATTGGTCAAGCCGTGTCAGATGACTATTGATACAAAACTGATTTTACTATTTTCCGATCTTGAGTAGATATATTTGTTGCTTTTTGGATTTTATCCTTTACGCTTGTTTTAGATCTGCCTCGATGTAAAATTTCAAAGTTCTAGGTCAGTGACTCAGTCATTCAGTACCGAATGCGTCGTTTTTAGTAGTTGATAACTTTTTGTGGGATTGTTATAGAACCTTGATTTTTTACTGGGCTTTAATGTCATAGACTTAAGTTATCTGTAAAATAGGTATTTAGCTACACTTGGAAATAAGTTATGACGGTGGGAAACATGGCCCGAATGGGGTCGAGTACTTATACATGCTGCACTGCATTGCACGGTCGTTAGGTTATTCATTTTTTATGTCAGTGGGGAAGACAAACGAGCACACAGGCTATCTGATGGAAATTAGAATCTGTGACCCATTTGCATTGCGACTACAATCTGAAAATGGCCATCCTAAGACCGCAATTGCGTTGCCAACCCTGGGGTGTTATTCTCTCAAAAACAACGGACGGTCGGACGAACGAGCGAAATCGCAGCGGCGAGTTTAAGTAGTCCCGTCAGAGCGAACAAAACACATTTTAGCGCGTGCATTTTCATTTAAGCAGCCTTATACGTTCGATCCATCGGCAGAAACCATGCTGCTAAATTGAAAATGCACGCGCTAAAATATGTTTTGTTCGCACTGACGGGACTACTTAAACTTGCCGCTTGGACATTCACTCGTTCGTCCGTCCGACCGTCGTTCTTGTGAGAATCACTACCCTGAGGACTAAGATCGAATGCATCTATGCTAGTAACTTCACCGGTTGTCTTATCCTCACACCGGAACACAATAATGTAAACACTGCTGCTTGGCGGTAGGTTAAGGGATAGGATGGTGGTCGCGATCCGGACGGCCTTGCACATACTTTAGCCACCACTAAACTTGAATTTCCATGTGTCTAGATTATAATGTGTATGGTTGTGATTGTGATAAGAAACAATAACTCGACTGAATGTAAAACTGTCTTGAGTCGTTAAGGACCTGTTTCACGATCGACAAGTAAATTTATCTGCCATTTAAAGATGGCTCTCTCCTTGTCTATTTTTAATTGTAAGACAGAGGAAGGGCTAAATTCATGTGTCAAATCGCTAATTGAATCCAAAACGGACACATTCCAAAATAATTGGCTCTTGCATTCAAAATCTTCTAATTTTAAAATGCAACACTGACTCATTTTGGAATGTGTCCATTTTGTATTCCATGAACGAAATATGCTTTACTTGTCGAATGTGAAACAGGCGGTAAGTCTTAAAAAAATAAAGGAACGTGATCTTAAGTAAATAAAAAGTGATATATAATTTACAGTTCGTTTTATTTCTAAGTAGTAAGTACAATTATATTTACACCTCTGATTTATTTTTATATTAACAAGATGAACTACCTAAGAATGTCGCCTCTAGTTCCCTAACCACTGACTAATGTAATGACACAGAATAAGTACTGTCGGCCAAGAAAGTGGTCTTACCACCTTTTGAAAAAAGTTTCTGTGAGATCGAATTATCGCTAAGGTTGACACTTGTCACTGTCATAATTTTAATGCAAGGGAAAATCGAACTTGTTGTATCATGACGTGCGAATGAACTTCAACGGTGGTAGACCACATTTTTGAACGACTGTTCAAGCTACGAGTGATACAAATCTGAAAAATATCTTGAATGAAATCACTATGAACCTAAAAGGAAACTATCACGACTACAACTATAACTAACAAATCGGAGAAAAACTGGAAAAGGGCCGAATCTTAAGTAGCCGAAACCGACGTGCGTGCATGACTCGATGTATGAATGTGGAAGAAGCGAAAGAGATTTGTCAAGATCGTAGCAAATGGAAAGAAGTGGTCTCTGCCTACCCCTCTGGGAAACAGGCGTGATTTAATGTATGTATGTATCACGACTACAAGTAAACTTGATTGGTTCCTGAGATACAGGCGGCTAAAGTGTACTATACTCGAACCTAGGTACCTACTAAAAAACATCACAGCACCAAATAAGTAACTTTAAATAGAAAATTTGTTAGTAAGTACTTAGTAAGTTTTTTATGTTTCGCGGTTTCGGAACTCTACACTGAGCATGGTCCGACATAATCTTGCCAGTTTTTTTTAAAATCCTGTTTTATTTTCTGAATTTGGGCTTTAGTTCGTTTGTGTTAGGTGTTGTTTAGCTTGCATCTTGTAGGATGTGTGTTGCAAACAGTTCAGTTGTGGTTTGACCGTGTGTGAGAAATGTCTGCTGTAAACAGTGAGTTGTGTTTTAACCCCCGACAAAAGAAAAGGGGTTTTGTTATAAGACTGATAGTTTAGTCAGAGTGGTTCTAAGTAAGGTTTTGTAACAATCAGTTTTGCGGGACGTTGTTGTAAAACTAAGTTTGTTAATATGTTATAGTAAATAAATAAATAATAAATACCTACCTAATTAAAGAGATACAGATTTTAAAGAAGGGCTTGCTATTAAAGGTATCGTGGGTTTTACCTTTTGAAAAGTTATTTTGTGTTCACGTTTAAGAGGAATGCAGTGATGTGGTTTTACTGTACTCTGGGTATCTGTATATTCAGAGTACAGTCGACTACAAACATACATATGTATTCAATATTTCTTATTTTGTTGACTGTACAAGACTAGAACTTGGGACTATGTGAGAGAATATCTTCAGTGTTTTTTAATGAATTGACTTTTTAACCGAGTACCCAAAAAGTTTGGTTAAGTACTTCGAGTGTGTTCATGCATGTACGTATTCATGTTTTATTGTGCCAAGAGTCTGAAGAATCCGACCCTATAATTACTGTCTAAAATGACAGTTTTCAATTAAAATTATATAAGAATAAGAAGAAGAATAAGAATAAGAAGATGTAGTGACTAAGATTGAAAAGGGCATGCTTCGATGGTTCGGTCATTTGGAAAGGATGGATGAAAGAAGATTGACGAAAGAGATTTACAGATCGAAAGTGAGTGGACTGGTCGGAAGGGGCCGCCCTAGGCCGCCGGAGAAATACTGGAAAAGGGGCGAATCTTAAGTACCCGAAACCGACGTACTTGCATGACTCGATGTATGAATGTGGAAGAAGCGAAAGAAATTTGTCAAGATCGTAGCAAATGGAAAGAAGTGGTCTCTGCCTACCCCTCTGGGAAACAGGCGTGATTTAATGTATGTATGTATATAAGAATAAGGATAAGAATAAATTTGTTAAGACAAAATTAACGGCTTACAGAGAAGGTACGATATTCCGTGAACCCCAAACTAGGCTGAGGTGCTAAGCCTGTATTTTGGGGACCCTGTGAGTTCCGAAAACCATTTAAATTCCATGCAGTGAAAAGGACAAAGTTTTACATAGCGGTATCTCGTTCACTCACGGAAAGTTTACAATATGACTGTATTCTTATTAATTCGCTGAACTGACTCCATGTTTTTCTTTGTACCTACAGTCGGACGAAAATGTGGTCTACCACCCTACGGTTGAAGTTCATTTCACGTCATACAACAATTTTGATTTAACCGTGAAATAAAATTTTGACAGTGACAAGTGTCAACCTTAGCGATAATTCGATCTCACAGAAACTTTTGTCAAAACTGATAGAAATCCTTCTTGGCTGACCTGTCTAGATGTTTTTCTATTTTAAAAACTACCATTTAACTTGCAGATCAGAATCAAGGCGAGTATCCAAAAGGAAGTTACCCGCGGGGAGGGTATCCTTCGCAGCCTGGGTACCCTCCACAGCCTGGTTATCTACCCGAGCCCAGTACCCCTCCTCAGCAAGGAAACCAGGCCGGGCATGATGGTGGAGTACGTTTCTAATTATTAGTGATTCAATATTCATAATTCCGAAGAGTCATAATTCCGAATTGATCAAAATCCTGAATTGGGATTGTCCATATTTTTACAATTACTCCAATTCGAAAACCATTTCGAGGAATAGGGTTTTAAAGCCGTTCTGCATTACAAAAGTATATTTAACCTTTGTTTGACTTTCGTTTTCGCCTTGAAGCCCTCCGAGGTGTATCTTACGGGTTAGGCGAAAACAGCTTGAAATTGTATGTTTTATTACACTATTACATTCACTTTTTTTCATTAAATATCATTTAATTGTTGTAATTTATTAGAAAATGCCATCCCTAAAATAATCATGTCATCCATAAAATGTCTGCTAAATAAATAAAGATATTTAAACAAAACTATTGGGTCAAATACAAAATTAATGAAGTTGGTGTCTTAAAATTTGCTATTATTTCGAATTAGAAAGTAAAAATCGTGAGTTATTTTTTTTGGTCAATCCCAATTACCGTACTCGCCAGCGAGTTGAATGCTCTGTCCCTCGTAGACCTCGCAGTATTCTTGCAGGGTACGAGGGAAAGAGTATTCGACTCGCGAGCGAGTACGGTAATTGTAACTCATGTTAAGGGTACAGGCACACCTTGAGTTTGGAGTTTTGATATTTGATAACATATACCCAGTAGAATTAGGCTTTGGTTGGCTATAAATATTTTTCCAGCTATTCCGGTTTTATTCTAATAATAAGTGTTGAACCTTTTTTTCTAAGGTTATATTTTAAATGTTAAATTGACGGTTTTATTTATAATGTAAGAGTATATTATCAATCAACGTCAAGTAACAAAAAACTATGGCGGTATTAGCGACATTGACCTTAAACAAATTAACTGGGAGTGCGGACATTCCTGAGTTTTTATATCTTGCTTAATAGTTTGTACTTAAAAAAAACTCCTGTGTGATGGGTGTGGCGTTTGCTGATAGCTGATCAAAAACAATATCGTGTTACGAGGGCTGCCTTTTAAGTTCTGTCGTTTGCAAGCCTTCCGTGATTGCATAAAAAAGAACTAGTGTCATCTTAAAATATTTGAAATTAGAATTCGAAAACAAAAGAATGACTCGAAATCGGCCCAACCGTTTTAGTACAGCGCTCGTTCAAAGTTGACAAGTCAGTTGTGAAAATGGAAATTTCGAAGGAAAATTTACGTGCGATATTTTTTTACAACTTCAAAAGGGGCTTAACGCGACTTCAGTGCTTCGAAGAGTTGACTACGGTTTTCAATGATAAAGCACCATGCCTCCGGACTGTGGAACGCTGGTATTTAGAATTTCAACGTTGTTGCTCTAGTCTTGGTGATAGACATCGTGAAGGTCGACCAAAAACAGCCGTAACCCAGGAGAACATTGATGCTGTACGGCAACTGATCGTCGAAGATCGCCATGCGACATACCGTGAGATAGAAGCTTCCTTAAGTATTTCAGGGACCAGTGTTCACAGTATTTTGCATGATCACTTAGGCGTAAAAAAGTTGATCTCTCGCTGGATACCACATTTACTCAGTGAAGACCAAAAAACGGCTCGCGTTCGATGGTGTCGCAAAACTCTGCGGCAATTCAACCGAGGAAACTCGAAACATGTTTACGACATTATCAGTGGTGACGAATCTTGGATATATGCCTACGAACCCGATTCTAAACAGCAGTCGACTGTTTGGGTGTTCCAAGATGAGCCAAAACCGACCAAAGTAATACGCTCACGGAGCATTTCGAAAAAAATAGTCGCCACGTTTGTGGCGAAAAGTGGCCACGTGGCCAACATCGTGCTCGAGGATCGTAAAACGGTTAATGCTGACTGGTATACCACTGTCTGTTTACCAGAAGTCATCGGCGAGTTTCGAAAAAATAACCCAAGACGTCGTATAAGACTGCATCACGATAATGCGAGCTCGCACACCGCCCGGCAAACAATTGCGTTTTTAAAAGAGCAAAACGTCGAAATTCTGGAACACCCGCCGCACAGTCCAGACTTAAGCCCTAACGATTTTTTTACTTTTCCAAAAATCAAGCAACGACTTCGTGGTCAACGGTACCAGACGCCTGAAGAAGCCGTTGAGGCATACAAAACGGCCATTTTGGAGACCCCGACTTCGGACTGGAATAAGTGTTTCGAAAACTGGTTCGATCGAATGAAAAAGTGTATTACATATCACGGTGATTACTTTGAAAAACAATAAATACCATTTAACACTTAAATTGTCTTTAGTTTTTCCAAACGACACAACTTAAAAGGCAGCCCTCGTATGACATCCGAGCTATGTTTAGGTAGGTATGTTTAAGTGGAATATTTATAACCAGAGATCGCACAAATGGGCGTCATTACTCGCAATAATGTGGACATGACTCCAAAGACGTTAATTATAATAACTAAATTAAATGAATTGATTTCTGACCTGAACCTTAATTTTGATCCTTTGCAGGACAGTTATAAACAAAATGGCAACCCGCCCTCGTTTCGCTTCGGTTTACGTGAGTTTGATATATTGCCTATAAGCCTTCCTCGATGAATAGGCTATCTAACACTGAAAGATTTTTTCAAATCGGACCAGTAGTTCCTGAGATTATCGCGTTCAAGCAAACAAACGAACAAACAAACAAACTCTTCAGCTTTATAATATTAGTATAGATTAGTATAGATAATACAAAGACGTGTGGAGTGGCAATTATATTAATCTAATTAAGTTTGCTCCATTAACATCCGTGGATTGCGAAAGGAGTTTTACACCTCATAAGTTTATTTTAACCGTGAAAACGATAAACGAACCAAGGAAAATTATAAAAAATACTGTTTATTTGCTTTTGTATTATTAATTTATAAATATTTGTCGGGTAAGTCTCAATGAATGTACTTTAATGTGTTTAATTTAAATCTCTGGAGTCATGTCCATTGCGAGTACGTACATTTGTCCGATCTCTGTTTGTAACGCAAGATGTGTACTATATTCCCTTAGATATGCCGAAGACAAAATCTAAATCCAAAACCCAATCGAACGTAAAAGTAGTTTTTTCTGAGGGTAAAGGTTTTTTTTAGCTGTTTAGGGGATTTTTCACGTTGATTTTGCAGCAGCAGACGTATTTAATTTTTTCCGGATCACTTCGTTTACCCGCATTTCATTTGCCATAATTGTGTCACTTGCCATAATGTTAATTTGCCATAAAGCATTTTTTTCTGAAACTGTAAACCTTTCTGGTAATTTTTACATGCCATCGTATAGAGCCCAATAGGTTAGGTTAGGTTTGTTTTATAACAATTCTGAATAGATCACGATTTCAGAAAAAATGCCTTTATGGCAAATTAATATTATGGCAAGTGATAGAATTATGGCAAATGACTTTCGGGCAAACGACAGAGAACCAGGATGACACACATGATGATGATGAACACCCTCATCTGAATGATGGAACATAGACGTTTTTCATATGTATACGTAAGTACTTACTAAATCTGCTTTCATAAAAGTATTGCTTTTTTTTTTTTCGATGGATAGGTTTCTTTATGTTGTATAAAATTGTACCTATTTTGTTTTGTGTAAGTTCGTTTCCTTAAAATAGATACAAACGCTGATTAATGGAATTTCTTCAACACCGGGTAAAAAAACAACGGCACGATCCTGCAGAGAGGAAAATCCTGTTAAGACATCATGACATGCCTAAAAACTCGTCTGCGATAGCAATAGCTATTTGACGAGTAGTAGGCTCCTTCACTACTGCCTCACTACGATTATTTTTAGGGTTCCGTACCAAAATGGTAAAAAGGAACCCTTATGGCGAGACTTCGGTGTCTGTCTGTCTGTATGTCACAGCTGTTTTTCTCCGAAACTATTGAAGCTATCAACTTGGAATTTGGCATATTGGCATAACTTGCTCTCATCTGTTTTTAGTTAGTGAATATATAGAATATGAAATTATTTTTCTACATATTTGAAGAGGGGTTTTCATTATATAAAACGGGATATTATATAAAAGGAAAGTTGAAAATTTCAGAACTAACTTACGTACCTACCTAGTCTATAAAACAGTAGTATATAACTTGGCTCTATTGTCAATAGTTTTCGCAGCGAACGCGATATAAGGATTTTTTTGGTATTATTTTCATACGGAACCCTATTTTTTTTGTAAATGTTCTATAGCCTATGTTTATCGGGCATAGGTAAAGTTGAATTCTAAGGGTGAAAGAATTTTTCAAATCGGTCCATTACCTAGTTTCGGAGGCTATTTAGTTCAAACAGATAAACAAACAAATAATCAAATCTTTCCTCTTTATAATATTAGTGTACCTAGATGTAAATAACTGTAGTTGCAAGTTGCAAGCCCATTCCCTATCAGAAACCGAAAGACGTAGGTAAGTACCTACTTTTTTATGTTTTATTAACATTGTGAAAAGAGCGAAAAAGGTACATCTTTCGATTTTCTTGACTATTATTAATATTTGGGGGCGCGGCAGATCATCCGACAAGATCAAATCCTTAAAGTTGTTGATTGTTATGGTTACAGCCGGCTGGGGAGTCGAAACCGGAAGCCGTGGATCTTGGCGAAGATGACGAGGTCAAGGAGTTCGATTTTAAAGACCAGAGCATCCGCAGGCCGTTTATACGGAAGGTGAGACATCATCATACGGCTTATTCTTTAACAGACTGCCAATACACACCTAAACAACCTAAAGTCTGTGTTATAAAACCTGGCAAGAGTGTGACGGAGAACGCGCTGTTTAGCGTTTCGTTTATAACATGATCGACAGTTACGCGTTAAATTGTCAAGCCTACTTAGCTGCGATAGTTTTCCTTTAGGTACTATTCCGTACACATAACATAACATAAGCTCACACCTTTATTCCCAGAGTGGGGTAGGCAGAGCTACATAATTACTAACAACTCTAAAAACTTGTTAATAATTCTGTAACCATATTTTACACAACAGGCTAAGATGTTTACCAGTGTATTAGTGACAGGTTGCAAGCCCATCGCCTAACAGTACTACACAGCCTTTATTTCCTTAGTCGTCTCTTACGACATCCACGGGAGGACATGTAGTGGCACTATTCTAACCCGGCAACCACGTGGGGACGGCAACCACGCGGGGATTTATATATTCCGTACACATATCCAAAAACAACGGTTCAACTGGTAGAGGAGGGGGTTGACTGTATCAATTACCAATTTAAACCTTAATATTTCGCAAACGGATCCCTGATACCACCTGCGACTTGTAAAAAGACACTTATTTAATGAGATGAGTGAATTTTCCCCGTTTTACCTGATTTTATTTAACAACTTTATCGGCGTGCGTGATTAATACCCTATATGTATAAGTATAGTATATACCACGCGTATATAGACGACGTGTTTACTTTCCTTCAGCTGTTCTTCTGCCTCATGTGGCAGCTCCTCATCACGCTGGGCTCCATCACCCTCTGCGTCTACTACCAGAGTATTAGAGACTGGTTCATACGCACACCGTGGATGCTGTAAGTAGCAGATGGTAGCAGTCTAGATCCCGCGGTTTTTTATGGCAAGGAGCTACCAGCCTCCTGGTCATGCTAAGCCTGATGGTATTTGTCTTATTTTTTTCCCGTAGGGGTAGGCAGAGACCACTTCCTTCCACTTCCTACGATTCAGACAAACTTCCCTCGATTCCTCCACACTCACAAGCTTCTTCATACACGTGCGTCGGTTTAGAGTCTCCTGACCTGACCTTTTCTTAATACATCCCCTATCGATCGTGGAAAGTTCGCCTTCCCTTCCAACATTACCATTTCTTGTCTTATATATCTATTTTGTTAATCTCTTTTCATGCATTCTTTTATTTTAACGTGTAGGTATAACGGGTCCTATATAATAATGCGTTTCAGGTGTTGATGGAATTTCATATCCATTCTCAATACTATTAATCTGAGAACTTAGATGGAAAGCCTGAAGGGTCCGTCCGATTTGCTATCACCATCTTATCCTAGGCTTTAACCTATCGACATATATACAGTAGTTTTTTGCATTGTTGTATCCCGGTAGGATAAGACTCCCGGTAAAATTACTAGTTATACAGATAGAGGCATTCCACCTTAGTCCTTGGGGTGGTCGACGCATTTGCAAACAACTGATTATAGTCTTAAGAATGCAAACCTTTATGGGTCTCAGATCAGATCCCTTACTAAAAGGTGAACTGTTCATTTGCCTTCTTCTTAACATAAAAAAGGACATCCACTGCTGGTCATAGGCTTCCCTTAAGATCTCCACAACGACTTTAGCTATTGTACGGTTTTATCCAGATGGGTGGCGCTGGGCACGATGCTGGTGACGGTGGTCGTGTTGATCTGCTGTGGCAAAATGCGCCGCCTGGCGCCCGGGAACTTTATCTGTCTCGGCATCTTCACGGTGGCCGAGGGCTTCTTGCTCGGATTCATCGCCAGCACCAGGGCTCCTCAGGCGGTGAGTCCCTTCTGTACCCTCTTACATCCTCTTTCAGACTCTTTCTAGCTTCATCTTATTGTAACCGTAGTCCATGAATTTTATCTTCCTAAGCATTTTTGCCGTGGCCTAGAGCTTCCTGCTCGAAGCCAACGCCATCGTCAAGGCTCCTCAGGCGGTGTCTTTGCTATACCCTCCTACATCCTCCTTCAGGCTTTTTCTAGCTTCGTCTTATTGTAACCATAGTTCTTGAACTTCATCTTTATCGACATCTTCACGTTGGCCGAGAGCGTCCTGTTCGGAGCTATCGCCAGCACCAAAGCCACTGAGATGGTGAGTCTCTCCTATACCTTCTTATAATAGAACCTCCTACAGGCTCATGCTAGCTTCGTCTTTTCCTTATTTTAACCATCGTCCATGAACTCATCGTCATGATCTTCTTAGGCATTTTTACGGTCGAGAATTTCCTGATCGAAGCCATCGCTAACGCAAAGGCTCCTGAGGCAGCGGTAACTCTCTGCTATACCCTGCTACAACCTACAGGCTCTTTCTAGCTTCGTCTTTGTTTTATTGTGACCATACTCGTAGTTCATGAACTTCATCTTCCTCGACATCTTTACCGTGGCTCCAAGCTCCGTGCTCCGAGCTGTGAAGATGACCTTGAAGATAAGCTGAACTTGAAATCAAGTTAACCTTGAGCTTGAAGTCGAAACTATTTCGTTTGACTCACGAATGGTGTGTATTGCAGGTGATGATGGCGGTGGGAGCAGCGGCAGCGGTGTGCCTCGCGCTGACGATGTTCGCACTGCAGTTGAAGTGGTACTACACCATGATCCGCGGCTTCCTCATGTGCGCCATAGTCGTGGTGCTGCTGCTGGGTGAGTGCTGTTTTTACCACCACCATTTTCATGACCATCACCACTCCCAGCACATCATTGGTAACGCTAACACTGTTTATGTCACGGTTGTTTGTGAAAGAAATTTGTCAAGATCGTAGCAAGTGGAAAGAAGTGGTCTCTGCCTACCCCTCTGGGAAACAGTCGTGATTTAAATGTATATGTATGTATGTATGTTTTTGAAAACGTAATGACGGCGATCATACGTCATGGTTGGCGACCATATGACATAGTTTACGCCAGGCGAATTCTCTGATTACTACTTCACCCCTTGTGTGTAAAAAACGGGAATTTTCGAAATGTTCAAGTAATTAAAATTTTGTACCTAGTAGTTATTATTTGTGAGAAAATTTGATGTAGTAAAATATATTTTTTGTTGCATATCAATACGAATAGCACACCTACACGGGTCCATATTGACCATATTGGCATTTTTTTTAAATTTAGATCTATGTTAGTCACCATTACAGTTTGCTTTCGTTTTTCTAAAATCCGTTTCTTCTCGTCTACAGTGTTCGTCGCGTTCTTCCTCCAGAACCACATCATCGAACTAGCATACGGAAGCATCGGAGCCCTAATCTTCACCATGTACTTAGTATACGATACTCGGGTCATGATGAGGGGGAAAAAGAAGTACAGCATCAGACCTGAGGAGTACATCTTCGCTGCCCTCAATCTGTACCTAGACTTTTTCAATATATTCCTCCACGTTCTTTCTACTATTGCTTCTATTCGGGGAGGAGACTAAGGCGTGTGATATTTTTTACCCTGATGGATGCCAGATTCTGTTGCTTTGGACGTCATAGTAACAAATAATGAGGCCGTTTTTCACTTTCGGGACTTGTGTTAAATAACATAATTTCCGAACCGGTATCAAAATGATATAGGGTAAAGTCACCAGTGAGTCGACCTTATAAGAGTGTGAAGAGTGGGTAATATACAATTCGTACTCTTCCCACTCATGCAATGTATAGGCAGAAACCGACTACCGGTCTCTGGCTGACCACTGCTGACTTTACCGTAAATAGTTGTTTAAAAAGTGGTAATTTTTGTAGCTGTATATCGTGCGGGAAGTTGGTTTTTTGACATTTATGCAGTGCTTATGTAGGGGAAACTGTTGTACCCCGGACATAGTTTTACCTCGGTCAGTTGTCAATATTTCAAATATCCCGTGATCCTCAAAAATAAACGTCTATGCCATTTGAACCATTATCTATGAAAATGTAATTAAAGTTAGTACGAAACTCCAGAGCGGCGTGTGCGGCGGGAAAATTACAAAAATATAAAATTCGTTACAGAAAGTGACTTTTTAGAACTTTAATTCAAACTCGTTTATTTAGTGTTTCGTAGATATATGATAAAACTGAATAATGCATGCTAAAGCTACATTAAATAGCCATCAGTGTGCGGTCCTTTCAAACTGTCTTTTAGATGAAGTGCGTTTACGAAGCTTACTTTAATAAAAAGTTGCTTTGTTGTACCTTGGACGCCAAACGTACGTTGTACCTTGGCCTACAGACTACTACGGTTGAAGAGATCCAAAGTTTTCTAATTCTTACTATTTTGCATTTTATATGACAAGTTAAATATGTGTTACTTTTTTTATTGTTGATTACATTTTGGATTATGTTTTTAATTGATCTCAGGGAGGTTTTCTGTTTGTTTTAGGAGAGAAGGAAATTATGGCCTTTTCTAGTAAATTTAACTAGGTATAAAAGTCTTCGTCCGAAGACTTAGGTCAGCCTTTTATTTCCTTAATAAATAATAGTTAATTATTATGTGTTTTCTTGGCAAAAATGTTATGTGTCCAAGGTACAACACCGAGTGTCCAAGGTAAATCAGGGGTGTTGTACCATGGACACTTTTCCCTTTTTTTTCTATCAGCCTGTCCCGTCTCAACTAACAATAGGATCGTTTAATGCCATATCCCTGAATGTAGTATAATAATACATCTTAACATATTTACACATTCTGCAATTCTGAAGCATCTCATTGTTTTTCCAAAAATCAAAGAACAAAATACTGCCCGGGGTACAACAGCTTCCCAAAGCTAATCAAATGAATACGGTTGTGACGATTTTCAACAGAGTCAAAATTTTGAGTATTTTTCGATCGATGTAGGACTTTTTGAGGATTTCTACATATGGCAACCCTAATTGTAAAGGTTAATAAATCGAAAAAAAAAAGGATTATATTTTTTTTATTATTTATACACACTCGCTTCGGTGTAGGTATATGAGTTTATACATAAAAACCTTCCTCTTGAATTAATTGCTAATAAATAATGCTTAAAAGTAAGACTGGCAGCTTTTCAAAAGCACATTTTAGCTCTTAACTTCCTCGCGAACTCTACGCACGTGTTGCCAAAGTCAATGTGCAAGGCCGCCCATAGGTAGTCGCCGGGGGTAATAGGGAGGCGGTAGTCCCCCTCTGTCATTTCAGTCAAGTGGTACAACCTGTTCACACACTCCACGAAGACCAGTAGAACGAGATACAAGAGGTGCCGGTTGCTGCCAAATGCGCAACTCACGGTGAGACAGCTAATGCCTGTAAAAATAGATGCAATATAATTTTTTACACACTTCTACCCTTTATTGCAGCGGTTTATGCTCACAACACGTGCTTTTTAGGGTTCCGTAGTCAAACTACGAACCCTTATCCTCCTTAGGTCCACCATACAACGAAATTTATGTATGTATGTATGTAAACACTTTATTGTACAAAAGAAAAACCATAACAATACAATTAATATAAAAATATGTACAAAGGCGAACTTATCCCTTTAAGGGATCTCTTCCAGCTAACCCTTGAGAGATTGAGAAGAGTGAAAGGTTGTGCATCCAGTAAACAAGTGTACAAGAAGAAGAATATGGGTGAGGACCAAAAAAATGGACCACAGTTAAGCGCAGTTAACCATAAACGACGAAGACGAAAAAAGTTCCGGTGTGCGACGAAAAGTATCCCTACAATTTGTATGGCTAATTTTCGTGTCACAACGGAAAAGTTTCATAGAAAATTTAATTGATTGAGTTAGCGTGGACAACTTTTTGGTCCTTACCCATATTACACATTAAGTAACCAATAACTCTTATATCAATAAAATTAAAATAAAACTACATTCAAATACCTACATAAAAAGATACAGAAATATACATATTAATAGTTAAATATACATACATAAACTACATTTTACGTACCTAGAGGATAATTGATATTTAGGAGATAGAGTCAAGCCAGAACTTCTTTAATCAATGGAATATGAATCTATTGTGAATGAAATAAAGTCAATTTTCTAATTTGATCATAAGTTATAAAAACAAAAGAAATTCCACTTTACTTCCTTTACACTAGACCTTTATATACTATTATATACTATTTTTAGTACAAGGAACCTCAGGAGGTAGTTTCGCCATGTCCGTCCGTCCGTCCGCAGCCTAGCTCAGAAATCCTTAGAGCTTGAAAGCTGTCATTTGGCATGAATATACATATTAGTCACGCTAACAAACCGGTAAAAAGAACATGAAATATTTTTTTTTGTGTACCTCCCCTACACGTAACGTGGGGATGTATTTTTTTCCTCGTCCCCATAGTGTGGGGTGTCGTTGGATAGGTATTTCAAAAAAAATGCGGGTTTGCGTAAACAGCTTTTTGATGAAGGGATCCGTTTATGAAATAGTTTAGTGCCCTACTTACAGCCAAAACTACAAATACTAAAAATCAGAAAATTATCTTTAACGAATTTAAAAGGAAAACTATCACGACTAAGTAGACTTAATCAGGTTCCTGAGATACATACAGCCGACTAATAAATAAAATAATTAGTATAGAAGACCTTCCATCTAAGTCCTCAAGGTTGGCATTGCATTAGCATTGTCATCGTGAGATTGCAATCTTGAGATTGAGAATGTCTATGGGCTCCAGAGTTTACCTACCACCAGCACAAGGTGGCCTGTGTGCTCGTTTTTATTCTCCATCATCATCATCATGCTCCTGCCGTTATCCCAACTTAAATGTGTTCGGCGCAACATGCTTTTTTCTTGCATACTTCTCTATTTATTCTTCTCTATTTATATCTTCTATATTCTCTATTTAGTTGTCATCTCGGTAGTCACTCCCTTTCTAACCATAAATATCATCTTTCACACAGTTCATCCATCGTTCTTTTTCTTCTCCATGCCGTAAAAAAACGTTGATTTCTGCTACCTGAACTTACTAAAAAAGTACACCAGCATGCAGGTTATGAGGAACAGCCCCTTGGTCGGCTGGAAGTCCATGGTGGTGTGGAGGGAGAAGACGCTGTACATCAGGAGAGCCAGCATCACCAGCCCGTAGAAACCCCAGGCGAACAGGAGCTGATTGGAGATCACGATTAATATATCTTCTATAGCGTAAAACGGGGTGATTAGGATTAAGGGATGAGTACCTACGTTTAGTAGGGTATTTGACAAGAGTGAAATTAAATTGGTTTTTCATTAACAATAGATAAACGTTATAAAAATACTAGGAAAACCTCAATCTTTTATTTATGTTTACTATTTTAAGATTTTTATTGACAGTTGACAGTGTACAAGCAAGGAGTGTCGGAATTTGTGTCCGCGATTTTAAAAGATACTTACTGTAATTACTGAGTGTGTCACTATAAAACTTCTACCAGTGTGTGCCCAACAATACATGTGAAGGAAAAAACATTGGAATATTAAGCGAAACACGTGCAAAGGACTAGAAAGTGCTTAAAACAAACCGAAAACGCTTAGGTCGAAGTTAAAAGTACCCACCTTACTTACAAAAAAATAAACGAAAAAGTAGTGACTTCCGTTGACAGGTGCCAATGTTGCTACAATAAATAAATCGTTTATGACTACAACAATTTACTGCAGGGGTTGCCAGCACTGAAAGTGTGACCGGTGTCATATAAATACTACTAAATAGTAGTTTTTTAAATAAATAATATAACACTGAGGAAAATAACAACACAATGGATCAACAATTACAAATGCTATTAGACACCCTCAGAGAAGACATGCGGAAGCAAACTGTTATAATTACAGAATCCGTCACGGAAAAAGTCACAGAGAAATTAACGGATCACATAAACAAGGCTATTGATGAAAAACTTGGATCTCTTCTGGAAGAAAATAACCAAATAAAAAACGAAGTACAGACACTGAAATCAAAAGTAAACATGATAGAAAGAGAACAAAGGAAGAATAACTTAATCCTGTTTGGTATAGAGGAAAATGAAACAAAATTTACTGAACTTCTTGATCTAACTTTGAAAAACCTTAACGAGCTTAGTAAAAATGCTTCTCTAGAGATGTTTGATAAATGGGAAGTAATTAATGTCCGACGCCTAGGAATATCGTGCACTGGCAAAATCAGACCAATTCTCATTTCGCTCACCTTAGCATGGAGAAAAATAGAAATTCTTAAAAATAACAAGAAATTCACAAAGGGTATCTACGCGACCGAAGATTTTCCAAAAGAGGTGTTGAGCAAAAGGAAAGAACTAATTGCACAACTGAAAGAAGAGCGCAAAAAGGGGAAGATAGCTCACATTCAATACGATCAACTTGTTGTGAGGGAAACCACAACTGAGAAACGTAAACGCTCACCAACAATATCACCTGCGTCGGCTACATCCCAAGTTACCAGCCACAGACGCGAAACCACCAACCTAAGTCAACCCAAGAAAATAAACAAACCAGATGCGTTCACCAACATGAGACCCAGGTCAATTACAAACTTAGATAATAAGCTTTCATAGCAGCCAAAGGAAACATACATACTAAAACCAACTAGTACTACTCCTATTGCAAATACTACTGATAATACTATAACAATGAAAACTGGAACACGAAAGGAAATAAAACATCAAACTGAAAATGAACAAAATTCACAACAAAAACGCAAAAACGTCACATATGTTGCAATATTAAATTGCATAACACCAACAACAACTAAAACTACAACAAAAACTCTCCCAACACTGCTGGTCACAGAGGGGGAAAAAGACCACAACCTTCTGGCAAAAAAGAAAACTGTAAGAAATCACAACAAAATATTGATTAAAGATAGGAAAAAAATTCAATAAAGATATAAATAAATATTTGAAAAGTAAAAAGCCAGAAGAGGCCTAGAGCTCTAAAGCTCCCCAAGGAATTGGAAAATAGGCTTATATATATATATATATATATATATATATATATTTTAAGATTTTTAAATTCATCAAGTCCAACAAGGACGCCGTTTGATTGTGACGTCACAACATAGTAATCCCTACAAATTCCATAGTAACGGAGCGTTTTTGAAGTTTCATAAAAAGAAGCTGATTTGACTTTTGTCAAACACCGTATTGATCTTATTTGTAAAAAGTTATGACTTATTTTAGGTTGTATCCCTATTCATCCCTTAATCCCTACTCACCCAGTTTTACGGTACATACAAATTTTTAACATATGTAATATTCCTGAATTAAGCATAATTACTTATATTTAACGTGAAATAATTAAATAAAGTTCTGAAATTATATCAAAAATCTTTAAAAATCTGCATTAAAAATTTAGGCTGGTCAAAATCGTCAATTTTTTTTTTGTGTTTTCCAATCATATTATCTTAAATTCGGAACCCTCGGTGCGCGAATCCAACTCGCCCTTGACCGGTTTTTTTTAAAGATAACAAGTTATTTCTAGTGCTGGACCCTTACCTCTATTTCGGCATCTAAATATGCAGTAGCGAAGACCATGACCCCAAAGGCCAAGCTCAAGGGGTTTACTATCAGAAGTATGATGCTGTACGGCTTCTGTCTCGTCTCTGTGTAGTGGAAGGGGAAAACGAGCGTGGCAAGGTATACAGAACACGATATGAACCTGGAAATACGGAAACTTTATTCTACTTGGTTTCTAGCTCGAACCATCATTAGTACACCTACCATGAGCTACAATTACCGTACTTGCTAGCGAGTCGAATGCTCTGGGTAGTGATTCTGTAAACAACGCCGGTCGTGCGGACTGTCGAGTGAATCCAAGCGGCGAGATTAAGTAGTCCCGTCAGTGCGAACAAAACACACAAGCAGCACGATGGGTCGAACGTATTTATAAGGCTTCTTAATTGAAAATGCACGTGCTATGTGTTTTGTTCGCACTGACGGGACTACTTAATCTCGCCGCTTGGTATCACTCGACAGTCCGCACGACCGGCGTTGTTTACAGAATCACGACCCTGTCCCTCGCACTCTATAATAACACTGCGAGGTCTGCGAGCGACAGAGCATTCGACTCGCTAGCGAGTACGTTAATTGTAACTCATGAAACTCAAGGCACGTTCTAGGGATTTGATATCAATAAATAAGATATCGAAATACTATAATGACCAACTATTTTTGTATGTCTATGCTTAAGTCAATTCCACACATCTTGGCGGTTGTTTACCAAAAATTCGAACGCTGATGTTTGGCCGTGGTGATCTTGTAGAACTCCTACCGCTACCATGAATGTTTAACATTACGACTTATACCCGGATAAATATCGAATACCCGATGTTCAAGAAAAAATATTTTTCTACGGAGTTGTAACCTCTGGTAGGTATATTATGTCCTCTTGCAAAGAGTACGTATTTTGGCTCACATAATTCCGATCACTGCTTATTACTCAATAGGTACTTACATTAATACTATATGATTGTTATGTATCCAATAGTTAAAGAACCAATTGACAGCGGACAGACTGATCAGAAAGAATCCCACTATCACTTGGATGGTCAGGATGGCTAATACCTGAAATAAATAGGTAATCGTGTTAAATATTTAATACATAATAGTATAAATCCTTCGAGCAACACGGAAGGGGGAGGCATTCGCACCATTTCCCCTCTGTCATAGTACAAGCCCAAGCGGGCATGCGCATCTAATAAAACTAGTTGTCAACTATAGTGTATACTTTTAGGCATTTAAAAAAAATGTAAACAAAACAACCACGTGATATAGTTCGTCAGCCAATAGAAGTAGACAGTGTTCTGCTTCTATTGGCTGCCGTCAAAGTCGTCGTACGTCAAAGCTCGATAAAACAGTTTTTATTGGTGGTTTAACAGTCACGTGATTTGGAATATTTACATTTTTTTAAATACCTAAAAGTATAGACTATAGACAGAGTCCAGTCGCGCGAGTGAACGTTACCAACACTTAAAATGCCGAATCACTCTGTTTTCTGCTATAAAAAGGGGTCTTGGGCAAAAGATTGTCCTACATTTCACATGCAAGTAATTTTTTATCGTATTATTGGTGTTCATATTAAGACACCAAATTCGTATATTTTATTGTAATACAGGGTCTTTGGCACTCGGGTGTAGGCGTTTTACGGGGTGATAGTACCTAAGGCTAATTCTGAACATTTTTGACCACATTTACTATTATGCTAAGTTTCACGGTTTCCGAGATATTGATCATTTTAATAGGTTTTTTTCATTTTTCCTTATGTCCGTGATACGAAAAACCCCTTAATTCAGGTATTAATTAAAAAAAAAATGTTTTCTTGCATGATTTGAATCACTATGAAATAAGGAAGTTTTAAAGCTACATGCCATTTTTTCTTCCTTACAACTTTTTGAGTAAACGCGAAGTTACTTTCTCCATACTAAGAGAACCCCGCGTTTGTTTGTCACTAAGTGTAGAAAAACAAATTTTGTGAGTAAGTAGGTACTCAAAAAGTTGTAATAAAAACAAAATTTTAGTTACCTTTTGGATAAATCCTAATCGAGCTGATTTGCTTTCAAAGTTGAAGCTCTCTACAGGTTGGCTGTCGTCGTATGATGCTTCTTCTGTCTCTTCTATAGTCTGAAACAGAGCTATTTTTTTTATTCTATCAAGATATTTATTATTGGGGCATGAAAAGGAAATACCTAATGGGAGGAAGGACGTGCTGCCGTTTAAAACCGTTGCATGAATATAATTCAAGAGGACGCCGTATTCCAACAGAAGATTGCACCGGTCTTGACTGTGACGATGATGCAGGTGGCCTAGTTGGTTGCTATATCGCGTGACAAAATGTGGATAAAGCATCCGTCACTCTCGTACGTCTACTTATACGTCTCAAATAGATATTATTAATAGTGCCACTCCAAGTCTTCCCGTGGATGTCGTAAAAGCCGACTAAGGTAATAAAGGCGTGTAGTACTGTTAGGCGATGGGCTTGCAACCTGTCACTAATACACTGGTAAACATCTTCGCCTAAGTGTGCAAAATGTGGTTACAGAATTATCAAAAAGTTTTTATAGTTGTTGGAAATTCTGTAGCTCTGCCTACCCCACTCTGGGAATAAAGGCGTGAGTTTATATATGTATGTATGTAGATATTATGTTATGTTATACCTAGCCACCTGGCTCCTTACCTTGTTTCCATGTTAACAAGCATTGCAACTCTACTTCTAGAAAGATGAACTCTGCTCGCGTCCTGCGGCCCTAGTCCTAAATCTTTGGAATACTGTACTGTCCCTTTCTCTCGATCATGTAGTATCTGTAGTGAAAGGGATAAAAAATCGTACCCGGTGACTTGCCTTGCTGCAGCAGCTGTTGTGCACAATTTCCGTCATAGTTCCTTTGAATCACCAACTGAAACAATTAAGGTTCAAATTCATGCGCGGTTGTTTGTGGCCAATGTACCCTTTTTGGCCATTCAAGGTTGAAATGAGTATCGAAAATTAAAAATAATATTCATAAATAAAATAAGGATAAACTATAAAAATACGTTTGTAATTTCATAATGCTTTACATTTTTCAAATTTAGAGTGGCGAAAAACGGTGTAACGATGGCCAAAACCGGCCGAAGGACTATACTATAAACTTACCGTTCTTTTAATTTATTGCGTAAATACCTCTAACCCCTGCAATTTGTCTAGAATGTCTCGAAACCCGACAATCTTTTTGAATTCAAAACATTTAACTATTTATCACACAGTTGATTGGTTTTTAATTGCGAATGTAAGCTCATAAATTGTTGATAACGCTTTAGATTATTGCAAATTTCACGACATAGCCCGCACTGAAATACAATTAAACTGAGCTCAGCATTGATTCTACTGGGTAATACTATATTGCCGTTGAGATGCTACGAGTACCTATATTTTATTTGTTCAAGTAAATATGAGCTATCGTAACATGTCAAAGATAATATTGTTTTTACCCCGAAGAATAGAGGTCTGGTTGTACAGTTGCTGGAGTTGCTTAGATGGTAAAAACCACTAAAATATAAATATCAGTGCCCCTACCATGAGTTACAATTACCGTACTCGCTAGCGAATCGAATGCTGTCCCTCGCAGACCTCGTAGTATTCTTAGAGTTATTCGACTGGCTAACGAGTGTCTTGGAGACACAACCCCACGTAAATTGACAGAGTCCCAAAAAGCCAACAATTGATGACTATGACAAATATTGGCTCATAACGAAAAACGGTATTTCGGGTATAGGAAAAGGGGGTAAAATTCCGGTAGGGGCAGATATTTGTGTTATGAACGCGGATATTTGTTCCTCAGTCTCGGATGTTTTCTATGTATTTCTATGGGTGTATAGGGGTAAAATTCAAAATAAATGTACATAAGGACGCCATTTAAATGTCACTTAAATGATGTCTAACTTACAATTTCATTACAATTGACGTATGTTTGACGTTATTAACCAACAGTTTCGTGACGGTGACAAAACTCTCTTTAACTAGACATTTATTTTGATTTTTACCCATAAGTTAATTTATCGGTATCTAGGAACTGTAGTAGGTAACTAGTTCAAGTGTAGAGCATTTGTGTGACTGCCCCATCAGGGTAGGGTAGGGTTTGGGGCAGGCTGTGTTCAGGGTGCTGATGGTGCTGCCCCGGTTCTGCAGCGCGTTAGGGATGTTCGCGCATGCGCGGGTAGACTGCTTCTAAGCTACGATGCGCAAGCGATGTAGTCACGAGATTTAATTTGGTACCCACCTTAGGTCCAAAGTCAATCTGACATTCTATAACAATAAGGTTGACTTTCCTAAAAGTTACAAATGACGTGACATCTCTAATGATATTGACGACTTCATATTTTTCTTGAAATGGGTCCCAAATTAACGCTCGTGACCGTACGTCTCTGACGCGCAGGGTCCGGGCTAGCGCCAACAGCGTCCTGTGTATGATTGCTGACAGGTTTTAATGATTTGTATCTAAATCACTGCCGTATGATACATTTAAATACGAATTGCAATTATATTGGTTGATAATATATTTTTGTGAACTATATTATTACATATCGTCAGTGCGCCTTCAATACCGCGTAACTAACAAATTAAAAAAGGTGCAAAGTACACCTTAGCACCTAAGTCAGTAAGGTACATTTTGCAACTACATGATTTTTTTACTTACGCGGTATTGCAAGCGCACCGACGATATAACGGCGCAGCGTAAGAATCAACTCGATGGCGCTATTGTCGATTGGTGATTTCTGAACGAACAACCTTTGACAAGTGACGTAACACCGAGCGCTGGGGTGGCGGCCATTAAAACGACACTTGACAGCTGACGGCGAAAGGCTATGGACATTGCGCACGCACCCCACGTGTTCTGGTGGAACGTCGTTAGATTATGAATCCATCTTAATAAAAGTAATCCGTTGAGATTTAAATTAGTGATTAGTGTATATGAGATAATTAAACCAGTCATTTGCCATATCACAAGTGATTTTGTTATTTCATCGCACCTGTTTCTCCTCACCCGCCTCCCTACGCAAGACATGGCCTCTCCTGATAATACTGACGATCCTTTATGGGGTCCAGACAAGATGCCAACGCTTCCAGGCGTTTTCCTTTCTATAAAATTGGACGCCTAGGCGTTAGCGTCCAAAATATGTTAGACAAAAGGAGTTAGAACAGAAAAACGTGCTGTCGATTCTACGATCTCCTCAATGTGCGCTATAATGATGATTTAGCCTTAAATTGTCTATGCTTCGCGCAAATTGAAACGTCAAGTGTCGCTGTGTCAAGTTTACATCAACTGTCAAAAGTTTATTTGCAGGTTATAATGAAGTTATAATTTCGGCTTGTAAATAATTATTTTTATATTTCTTTTAGTTAAAGTATCGTCTTGCGTCTATAGTTTTGATGTTTAACATGTTTTAGACAATAAGCAAAGTAACGGGCGGGTCTTTGATACTAATAAGGGCAAAAAAGGGCCTATTCAGGGCGAAAAACACTTCGACGAATTACTGTCGTGATATCACAAGCTAAGTAAAACTGTGTCTACAGAAGGATTACTATAACCTACATACTACGTAGGTTTATATGTTTTTAGGTACGTGCTTAAACTCTCTATTTCTAATCTCTAAATACCTAGTTTGTAATATTGCTACAGATGTAGTAAACAATCGTTCTAGGATAACTTTGTCTTGTTTGTTAATTAGCTTACTGGTGGGTACTAAAAGTTGACTAAAATAGCAAGATTCAGCAAGACATGTTAGCGTATGATTACCTACTACATCTGTACATAATCTGTTTGGATGTTGGTTTGCATAAATTAAAATACTTTTAATTTATTTATGAAGGTTTGTAATTTTTATTTTGCACTTAGGCTACACTCAGGTATTACGTTTTCATAAACAATTATAAACTTAGTAAAGACAAAGACGCGGGCTAGTTGCTAGGTTTTCTATAAAAGTACCTATCCATAGTAAAGAGTAAGTAATTCTATTTGTGTAAGAATGTTACTAGAAATTTCATAATAAATTAATATGGCATTCATAAAAAAAAAACTTGTAGCCAAAGAGAACCCCTTTTCCGCTTATCTACTTTCATTTTGTATCAAGATTTGTATAAACTAGCAAGCTCTTTAATTATAAGCCATTGTTATGAACAGCGAATAATAAGCTTTTTATCTTTCAGATGCAAAAACTACTAACAACAACCAAAAATATTTGTAGGTATACAAGACTGAGTAGCTACAGTGTGGCAAGATATTGAAAATTGTATGTTTGAAGTTTGAACATTATTCATTTGAATTTTAACATTCCTGTGAAATTTGGAACACATGCCAACAGTCATCACATAAGTAATGCAGTTATGCTATGAATATGTTGATAATGAAAATGAAGTGGCAACATGACCACCATTGTGCTAAATGGAGTTTAATGTGTGTAGGTGAGTATGTTTGATATTTTTTATGTATATTAGTATGTATTTCTCTTTACAAGTTAGTTTATAATTGTCTAGTACCCATAGTACAAGCCTGGGATTGCAGTCTTGAAGTCATAGCCTTGAGAATTCAAATGTTTATGGGTCTCAGATCATAAGGTGGCCTGTGAGATTGTCTATTTCTCCCTGATATAAAAAAGGACAAAAGGACAATTTGTGTGAGATTATCCCTTAATATTTATTAAATAATATTTTTTAGTATGAAACTTATAATTTTAGCACTTAAGTTTTTAATCATTCTAGTAATAATGTATTTATTATTATACTTTTAAAAAGAGCTACAGTGCAATATTATAGCATATAGTTGGTATTGAAAATATGTTTTTGTTATCAACTCACGGGCCACCTGGTATATAAATAACATATCATTAGGTACTTATCCTACTAATATTATGAATGCGAAAGTTTGTGTGTGTTTGTTACTCCTTCACGCTGCAATGGCTGGACGGATTTGGATTTAATTTGGAATGGAAATAACTTATACCCTGGATTAACACAGGGCTATTCACAGTTGTCGACACCCCTTTGTCCACACTGTGGACAAGTTTTTAGTTAGTTTTTATTTATGTACTTTAGTAGATATTAAACTAACACAGTTCAGTCAAATTAATTAGTGTGAAATGTCCACATAATTTCGAGGGTGTGAAGTACTGGGATTTTTTTTCCCAGTGTGGACAACTGGGAATAGCCCTTAACACATAGGCTACATTTCATCCCAGAAAATTAAAAGTTCCCGAGGGAATGACGTAAATCGATATCTACGCGGACGAAGTCGCGGGCAGAAGCTAGTATCGACATAATCATAGCACGAAAGTTGAAGAATACTATTTTTGTGACAAAAGTTAATCTTTAGGAAATTTGTATAATTCAAATTATATTTGACTTTTTACAGAGTTCATATCCAGATCCAACTTGCCAAAGCTAGTGCAGGTAGCAGGGCACCCTTGCTGGCCTCACCTTAAGCTGGACTCCAAGCCTGAGCAAGTCTGCGTGTCAGCACGCGTAAAGAGCTACATCCTGGCCAAATTTCTATGAACCAAAATCTGACGCATCCAACATGCGTATTTTGAGCACCGGTGTTGATGTGACGCATAAGATACGTCGCTAAATTTACGGTGCGTCATCATATTTTGAGCACCGGTTCGGTCCGTTATGTGATATAAGTAGATACAACAATGAAATCACCAGAAAGCGACGCTGATAACACGGTTAGCCTAGTTGATCCTCTGCCTACAAAGCTAGCAGCCCCGGATTCGATCCTCGTTAGGGCAAATGTTTGTAATGAATTGATTTTCAAGTTAAGTAATCTGGAAACAAGGACAGTTATATGTAGGCACTCCTATTAACATCCTTGTTTGGAATTTTAGACGGCCTATAGTTATGTATAATTATAGTTCTGTATACTTAAGTCTTTGTAATAGTTTGGTAACAAAATCACTGCCAAATTGAATATAAAAACAAATCATGGAACTATTTAATGTATTGACTCCATTTGTTCATTTGGTCGATTCTCTAAAGCTGCCACAAATGGATTGAATGGGTGAAATAAACCTAGGTACATGTGTGTTTAGTTCAAATAGGTACTTATTGGGATTGATGTTTAAACTGCATTTAAGAAGACAGGACTTATACAATCAGCAATCACATGTGTTTCCATTTATGGCAGCTCTTGTAAATAGATATGTACCTATGTTACTTACCCAGACATTGTTCATTCTAGTTATTGCACATAAGAAATAAAAAGGAAGAAATTAAATCCATATTCAATAATTTAAGTCTTTTATTTCGTAAGAAACACCATTAACTCACTTAAGTATTACATTTGTTGCCATGCAAATGTTATTGGTTTTCATGACAACTTCATGAGTTAAAGCTTTAATTAGATTTTAACAAAATGTTATTCAAAATAATAACTAAGAGCAGTTTTTCAGGTAAATATATCATAATTGATTCCAACAATGTTGAAACACTCCCCATGCAAATCATTGTCATTCTCCCTGCTTGATGCGGCTCCCAAAATGAGCCTCATTATAGTCATTATCCATGGCCCCTGAGTACTCTGGATTGCCTGTAATGTAAAAAAAACAAGCAAACTCAGTAGGTAACTTTTCCAAGCAAAGGTGGATGGAACTTTTAAGAACTTGGTTTGTAGTAGATAGTATCTTACTTCTCACTTATATTATATAAATGTGAAAATTTGGATGTTAGTTACTCATTCACGCCAGAACGACTAAACTAATCTTGAGGCTTTATTTATTTTTATATTAGACGGACATGGCTTTGAATAAACTTATTTAGGTAGGTATACAGTATTTTCTAAACAACAATCTGACTAAATTACACTATAACAAACAAGAGAGTCCAAAATTTGGATATACCTAGTGGAAAAATAAAAGAGTACCTACCTAAGTAACATTTTTAAAATCAATGACCTGCAGTAGCTTGAACCTAGTTTAGAAAGTGCAACTAGAACAGCAGATTCAAACTTGTGTAAATGGAATAGCACAACAATCAGGTTTATCATAAGTTTAAAATTCTATGGGTTATACCTACCAAGATATAAAGCACATCATATAAGAGACTAATTAATGGGAATGTGGGACCTCATAATACTTATAAGTATGTATTTATAATAAATGGTTTCTAGGAGGCCCTAACCTTAATTAAGTAGGTATGTCATAATAAATTTTCATTTCATGACATCACCATAACATTCATCACCATATCAAGGGAAACAGTGCGCTTACAGAGAAAGTATTCAGTGTTGAAAGAAGATATACCTAGGTACCTACCTCTCACTGATGCTTAGCAAATTAACAATCGACTTTGTTTGCGGTCACAACATCCATGTCTTAGTTGGTTGAGTGCTTGCATTACTAGTTACCTAGGTGCTGCATGACAACCATTTTCCGTTGGTCATATCCCTGGCCACACACCATGTCAAATACACGGAACCTGCAAAAATAACCATTTATTAAATAAGTAGCTACATGTTTATTTAGGTTGTTATTCTTGTGAGTCCTAGTCAGGTGCTTACCGTAATTCACATCATCCTTACCTTTACTTCGAATAGAACTACCCTTTGCAGGTACTCTTGCAGCCAGGGTACCTGAGTCCAAAGTTGTTTTACTGTTACATTATTGTAGCAGAGTAATTCATGTGTAGGAAATCTTTCTCACAAGAAAGCTTCGGCACTTCTAATATGGTCTTGATTCGGACGACCACGACGATTCGGATACTTTAATTAAACACTTTTCATTGTTTGCAGCTCACAAAAGTCACAAAGAATACATCATTTGGAAAATAACAATTCAAAAACTTGATTTATCACCGCTTGAATAATAACAACTCACGCACAGCTGATTCAAAAATCGCCATTTTGATTATTCTCTTGAGCGCCGAGCGCTTTTCTGCAAGTCTTTGGCGAGAGAATAGTTTTCTACATTTTACTGTAGAATACAGAACAGAATGCACGTCAAAAGTGCCACTTGACTAGCAGTTTGTACGGATTTTGTCAATGTGACAGCTCTGAGCGTTTTTCTGTTCGTTTCAAAATATTTACGAAAAACGAAAAGTATAATGTTGGCTAGGTACTTTTCTATTCTCTTCGATAAACCACGTGATCAATTTGTGATCCCATACATTTCAAGACGATAGAACAGAAAAACGACAACGGCGTGTGCGTCTTGTCTGGACCCCCAGAAGTGGGATCGAAAAGGCCTAATACCGAGGAGACCGGTGACGGGATCACCGAATCATCAAGAACGAATGGCGAGTCATCAAATTTTATGACCAGCATGGAGACACTTTTGTCATGTCTACTCGCAGCAACGCAAAACGTTTCGGCAAGCAATACATCGCCGCGTCTCGTCCAGTTTGATCCAGACGAAGCCGACTCGGACATAGAAGGTTGGTGCAACATAACCGAAATCATTGTTAACAGTCGAAAATTAACCGGACCCGAGTTGTTACTTGCTTTAACTCATGCGCTGAAGGGTCGCGCTGCCAAATGTCTGACTAAACTAAACAGTACTGAGATTACATGGCCTCATGTAAAAGAGATTTTAGTTGCCAAATTCGGGCGCCCTATGTTAATGCAGGACTACTTCGATGACGTAATGAAGTTTCAAATAGGAAGCAAGGAAACCGCAAGTGAGGCCGCCCTGCGCCTTTGGAACCTCATCGAACGCATACCGAAACTTGAAATGGGAGAAGATGTCATCACTGGATTTGCCATTTCGGTACTATCACAAAAAGATTCCCTGATACGCAGGGAGTTGAACTCACATGTCATATCGTCGAGGGCCCAACTATGTAGGGTACTTAACGGGATTTCGCTCAAAAGACGCCATGATGAGACAGATTCTAACGATCCTGATGTCAAACGCCCGCGCTCGTATGATGGCCGATTTAATGGGAGCTGCCATTTTTGTGGGAATCGTGGCCATAAAATAGAAGATTGCCGTAAGCGTCGTGACAGCATGAAGCAAAGGCCGACAGAAAAAGATAAGGAGAAAGATATCAACGTGACTTGCTACGCGTGCGGAAAAGCTGGACATTATAGCAACAGCTGTCCGGACAAGAAGACGGGAGCCGAACTACCTTCGCGCAAAGATGTTCAGCTCTGCACCCGGCGGTCTGCGAGAGGTACCCTTTCGACATCAGCTGGTGAGGTTATTTTATTCCTTTTTGACAGTGGATCGGCCTGTTCCTTAGTACAAAGTAGTCACGCCGCGAAACTCTCTGGTACTGTATGTAATGATACTGTTTATTTAACAGGGATCGGAGGGGATGATGTTAAGTGTACTAAGCAAATTGTTAGTTCTATTTTAATCCAGGAGATTCCCCTATCGATATTGTTTCATATCGTACCTGACAATGCTATCTCGGAGGCAATCATCATAGGTCGGGATGTTCTCGAGCAGGGTATGCATGTCGAAATTAATAGCGACAACCTAGTTTTCCTTTTGCGCAAAGAAATACATACTTGTGAAAATGCGAATAAATTTGACTACAGCGGTATTGATACCGACTTAGTAGGCGCGGAAAAACCGGCGTTAGTAAAAGTTTTGAAGAAGTATAGTGAGTTCTTCATAGACGGGGTTCCCACTAGGCGTGTCACAACGGGTAGTCTAAAAATTGATCTAAGTGACCCTAATAAAACTGTACAACGTCGCCCGTATCGACTGTCGTTGTCTGAAAAAGTGATTGTTAAAGACAAAGTTCAGTCTCTTATAGACGCAGGGGTCATTCGCGAAAGCTCCTCACCATTCGCCAGTCCTATACTTCTAGTCAAAAAAAAGGACGGCACGGACCGTATGTGTGTTGACTACAGGGAGCTTAACGCGAACACACGACCAGAACATTATCCACTTCCCAGAATCGATGAGCAGGTAGATAGGTTAAATGGAGCCCATTACTTCTCTTGTTTGGATATGGCATCAGGCTATCACCAAATAACTGTCGATCCCGAATCAATTGAGCGAACTGCATTCGTGACGCCGGATGGGCAATACGAGTATTTGGCGATGCCGTTCGGGTTACGAAATGCAGCTTCCGTCTACCAACGCTGCATTAACAGGGCCCTTAAGTCCCTTAGGGATTCAGTTGCTCTTGCCTACATGGACGATGTTCTTTGTTTTTCGTCTGATGTAACCGAAGGACTGCGGCGCTTAGATGCTGTTCTTGGGGCTTTGTCTGAAGCTGGTTTCTCTTTTAATATTCAAAAGTGTAAATTCTTGAAGAAAGAAATTGACTACCTTGGTTACGTTATCCGGGAAGGGGAAGTCAGACCTAACCCACGAAAAATTCAAGCCCTTATCGATGCACCAGCTCCAGCCACAGCCACGCAGGTTAGGCAATTTCTCGGATTAGCGTCCTATTTCCGGAGGTTTATCCCCAATTTCGCCACACTTGCGGGACCTTTGTACCCACTCACTAAATTAAAAGGACCTATCACTTGGACTGACAGACACCGTGACACCGTATGATGTACGCAACGGTATTCTTTACAGAAAAGTAGAACGTAACAAGATTAGCTCTTGGTTGCCTATCGTACCGCGCTCCCTTATTTGGACCCTCATTAATCACGTGCACAATGAAATCAATCATTTAGGGTACGACAAAACGCTCGATAAAATCTATGAGCAGTACTGGTTCCCACAAATGGCAAAAAAATTTCGAATATTTGTAGATTCCTGCATAGTGTGTAAGGCTTCGAAGGGTCCTTCAGGAGCCCAGCAACTAAGATTGCATCCCATCCCCAAAGTGTCCGTGCCATGGCATACTATCCACGTAGACCTAACGGGAAAACTGAGTGGTAAAAGTGACAGAAAGGAATATGCGTCAGTCATAATAGATGGTTTCACTAAATATGTCCTACTAGAATATACCCAGTCTCTTGATGCTGCATGTGCAGTGAAAGCTCTTAAAAAAGCCGTCTCATTGTTTGGAGCACCTAGAAGAGTCATAGCAGACCAGGGCAGGTGCTATATTAGTTCTAATTTTAAAGAGTTCTGCAGGGAGCACAACATTGAACTGCACCTGATTGCGACCGGCTCTTCTAGGGCTAACGGGCAAGTAGAGCGCGTTATGCGTACCCTAAAAAGCCTTCTTACTATCATAGAGAACGACTCAAATAAAGTGTGGCGTGAAGAACTCGACAATGTTCAGTTGGCATTAAATAGCACTAGGTCCAAAACTACAGGTTACACCCCGACTGAATTAATGTTCGGAATTCGAGCCCAATCACTAGGTCTCTCAAAAATATCACCGAACGTTAATTCACCCAAACGGGCTGACTTAGAAGTCATTCGAAATGCAGCATCTAACAGTATTCAGAAGGCTGCCTTATCCGAAACTGAGCGTTTCAATCGCGGCAGGGCGAAGGTTAGGCCTTTTGCACAAGGAGATTATGTTTTTATAAAATGTAGTGAACGAAATCAGACCAAATTGTCTAGGAAATTTCGCGGACCTTATATCATTACTAAAACACTCTCTAACGATAGATACGAACTGAAATCTTTAACTGGAAGTAACCGTGTCTTCAAATATTCGCATGAAAGTCTGCGATTAGTGCCAAAGGGTTTCGAGGGCTTATTGGAACTCGCGACAAATCTATGCGATAGTCAGGTGGCCGAGACGGCGGTCGATGGGGAACAGAATGACCGTATATCACAAGATGATAGCGATAGTGATACTCTCTCAATCTGTAGCGAAGATACCTTGACCGCCGGCTCTGACACTCTTTCAGTCGTCTCCGATAACGAAGAGTCAAGTAAATGAAAGTAAGTTTTCAGAAACCACTTTTTTTTATTTTATTTTGTAATACATTATAATGCTGGTAGATGAAATTATGGGGCACTGCGCTTATAGTTCACATTGGTATGGTGTATAGTCTAATCGAAGTTTACACGGTGGTTTGCACGGCTGGTCGAAAAGGCCTGGTGTGCCTGGTCCATGCCCTAGTTATGGTTGCGGCTGGTCGAAAAGGCCTGGTGTGCCTGGTCCATGCCCTAGTTATGGTTGCGGCTGGTCGAAAAGGCCTGGGGCGCCTGGTCCACGCCCTATTGAAGTGGTTTCGGACGGAAGGGCCGCGTTTGCCCGGTCCAAATATCCAAGCACATTGATTATGAGCTGAAGGACTATTCTAATCCGGCTACCACACTATATTATTTTATTGATTGAATTTTATTAACTGACATACATAATACAATTTTTAATTTCAATTTTAAATTAGTTTATTTTATATGTAGTGTTGATGTTAGTTGACGGCCAGAGCCGTCTGCGGCGTTCAAAAGGTTAAGAGGATTGTAAAGCTAAAAATGTTCATACAAAATTTTGAATATTTTGTAGATCTTACGAAAAACGTGGCCGACTAGTTTTGACATATCGCACTGCTAGATCAAAACAGTATTAACCCAAAATCCTTGCTAGTTTGGTTTTAAGTTCAAAGGAGTTGAATTAAAGTTGATTTTAACATGCATTGTATTTTGAGTTACTACTAATTTTAATCTAGCAGTGCGATATGTTTCTGTGAGATCTAATTATCGCTAAGGTTGAGAACTTGTCACTGTCATAATATTATTGCAAGGGAAAATCGAATTTGTTGTATCATGACATGACGTGCAAATGAAGTTCAAATGATATACCACATTTTTAGCCGATTGTACAGAGCTATTTTTTCATACTAACTACAACATTCAAAAACGTGAATATCGGACTTGATTTAGGGGTGGAGAAACGTTATGGCCCGGAGCTAAATTAGCAGAGCCCGAATTTTTCGCAAAAAGACTGTCGCAATCTAGGTAGCTAGTGTTAGAAATATTTTATATCGACATATTGATAGTTGGGTAACAGAAGAAAAGAAACCAAACAAAAATATTTTTTATAAAACATTTCACGTGAGGTTTGTACAAAGTTATTTTGTTTCAAACGTTTTAACCCCTCGTATGCGGGAGGTCAAAAAAATACCAAGTTCTAGTCTCTTCTGATTACGATACAGTCCATAAAATTTAGCTTAAAAAAAATACAAAAATATATCCAAATTTTGAGCACGGATCCGTGCCTAAGCATACGAAGGGTTAAGAAACAAATTTTATTGAAGTACGTAATGTAACGACATTCAATGTCTATGCAGTACTCATTTTCTGAAGTGTCTATGATATTCAATGAGGTAGTATAGATAGTCACTTCATTCAAAGTTACCTGACGTTTTCTTTGTAAAAATAAAGACAAAACATGTTCATATTTGGTCTATGGAGAAACTGATACTTATCAAAAAAAGACTGGTATGTACCCGACATAAATTTATTATAATAATGTTGAAGTTTAAAGCACACTTATATTTTATCTACAAAAGTACCAATCCACGGTTACAAATGGGACCAATATACGAGTGACTCAACTATAAGAATAATACGGTATTTGACAAAAGTCAAATCAGCTTCTTTTTATGAAACATCAAAAACGCTCCGTTACTATCGAATTTATAAGGATTAGGTACTATCTTGTGACGTCACAATCAAACAGCGTCCTTATTGTTGGATTTTATGAATTTAAAAATCTTAAAATAGCCAACATAAATAAAAGATTGATGTTTTCCTAGTATTTTTATAATGTTTATCTGTTGTTAATGAAAAACAAATTTAATTTCACTCTTGTCAAATACCCTATCCATTATTAATTCTAAAGGTCGTATTTAATACTGAGCTTGGTTTAGATGCCCGTCTCAAGATACGTCAAGTCTTGTTGGGTCAGGCGTCTCAACCGAAATCAGGGGCTCTAATATGGCTGCGTTTATCGTATGACAAAAATTGGATAGGACATACCGCTCATTGAATACAAAACGGACACATTCCAAAATAATTTGCTCTTCCATTTTAAATCGTATTCCAACCGCTTCTAATTTTAAAATGCAGCACTGACTCATTTCGGATTGTGTCCGTTTTGTAATCAATGAACGAACGTTCTTTCTGACACGTAAATAATTACGAGTGACGGATGCTTTATCCACATTTGACACGCGATATAGGCGCAGATACTTTTTCACTGCCAAAGCATTATGGTCTTTAAACGTGTTGAAATAAATTCGAAATAATTAAACACCATACAATCTCCGCAAGCGTCTCCTGAGTAGTGTTAATTAATGTCGATCTTATTTCAACACATCCAAAGCTGATAATGCTTTGGCAGTGCGCTTTGCTGTATCCTCGTAAGGCCCGTTTTATTTTGAATCTACTATCAAGGCAATAAAGCTCAAATACGTTTATTCGATAATACCATTTTCAGTTTATGAAAATAGGAAAATTAACTTTATTCCAACTGCAGCACAGTTCAAATTAAATTGCCCTGATTATGTAAATCATACTGCACATTGGGCCTTACGAGCGTATGAGCTTTTCATTTTCAGCCACATGTTTAGTAAAAGGCCTATTAACAATGGATATAATTTAAATATAGTATTAGTGTTACATCATACGCAATTAAATCCAACAATGACACTAAATTACAAAGAAAACTATTTGAATAGTGACATTATTGCAGTTAAAATGAATTACCTATTGGACGAAGTTCTTTTTTGTATAGTGTCACTATTGGATTCTTAATAAGAAAACATTACAGAACATGGTATTATATTGTGTTATATTTCAATGAATAAATTACTGAGAAGTGATTTTTCCAAAAATTAGAAGTTTTTTACAAGAATGACTTTATCTGTAGCATTTATAAAAACCCACGGTTGGGTATAATTATGCTTCTTATAGCCTCTACCTATTTAGTATTCTAATATTACCTGCTTAATATTATATTTCGTCTTTGGGTTAATATAGACATTTAAATGACATAAATGCAATAGCCATATTTCTACACAAGAATGAACATAAGCTCACTTTTATAAATATACATTGCGGGTAATGAACAATGGGCAAAAATGGAACGCGGTACCCGCTGCAATGGACATCTTTACATAGTATAAAGTCGCTTCCCGCAGTCTGTCCATCTGCACGTAGGCTTAGATCTTTCAAACTAAGCCAAGGATTTTAATGCGGGTTTCAATAATAGATAAAGTCGCCGTCAATAGAACTTGTGAACGATGTAAACAAATTAGTACTGTTTGACATATAACCTCAAATATTCACCAAGCGTGTTTTTATTAAAAATAAACGTATAATTAATAGTTATTTGATCTAGTGTATAAATCATTGCAGACTTTATCTTTAAAAGTACGTGATAATCGAGTTATCATGGTGAATTGGTTTGTTGTTTTTGTTTACATCTTTTGCAAGTGCTATTTACGGGGACTTGAGTGATTCAAGACGAAGGTTTTTAATGTATAAAAAAAACGAATTATGTACGGTTGTTACAGAAACCTCACATAAATCGAAGCAAAGCGAGGGCGGGTCGCTAGTAATTTATATAAGTAAAAAGTAAGTAAGTAAGTAAGTAGTAAGTTATATCAGAAAAGATACAATGCGCTTATTACCATTTGCTATTTCTATTTGTATATTTTCAATGACACCATCATAATGACCGATCATGCCCATTGCCCTTTGAAGTTGAAATTCCAGATTCCAATGCTAAAAAAAACTTTTTTTTTATTAGTCCTAAACAACCGAACTTTTAAAGCGACTTATATAAAGTATTATAGTCGACACAAACATATCTCAATGTTGAAATAAGCTATCAGAGTACATAGAACTTTCGTGGTTCCTAGTCCGTTCAATCTAGGGCGATCCCAATGACAGTTCGTTTTAACACGTAATACCCTTTTATTGACTAGTCATAAATAATTCTTCAACTAAAATAAGCATATTTTATATACCTAGCTTGAGAGTATAGTATTTGAAACACAGACCACTTACCCTATAGACTCCGCATACAAAGTCGCCCCCGTAAGCCATGCTTATGCTCACAGAACACTAATTGGTTGCCATGGTTCTATTGGCGCGCACCACGACGCGCACACTTGATTATTCGTTGACTTTGAACTAGCCAATCACGGTGCACTTTCCGCCCCCCGCACCCCGCCATTTTGGCTTAATGAGATACTAGACAAACTGTTCCGAAGCGGAGTCTATAGGGTAAGTGGTCTGTGATTTGAAATAACGAAACATGGCTGTCACAGGAATCAACCAACACTGAATGAAGTATAGTGACATTTGAACTTTAATATATTTAGCCGCGATGCCACCCTTGACACTGGCAGAATCGTCCCACTGGACAGTAGCCATTATATCAAAGAATTGAACTCAGACGCGACTCTCTGAATTATAAGACATCTAACATCTTATAAATAGAACAAAATGTGTTGTATTTTGCAACATTTTAGTGATATTTGAAGGCTATGGTAACTATGTATAGGTGACATAATTGTCTGTGAGTGGATATAAGGTAAATTAAAACATAAAAACTTTCCTACAGGTCACAGTTCTATATTCTATTTTAAATAAACATAAACATTTTTTCTATCAACATTTTAATTGAAAATCATACATTTAAGAGCTCTCTCGCTGCGTTACGATCAAGTAACGTATTTATATAATGTAGCACTCTCTCATTCTAAACGACCCGAATTTTAAACGGGAATACATTTCTTATGTGTATGTATAAATAATAAAAATGGTGTTTTAAAGTTTTTTAAACCTTCATAATACCCCGCACAATCTTCAGTCCCAAATTAGTAAAGCTAGTTTTATTTTAGAATTAATACTAAGAATTTTGAAGGTACAGAAAAACTACAATGCAATGGAAATGGAATGAAGCAGACTAGTCTTTCTAGAATCGGATAAAGATTAGAAAAATAACACATAGAATACCCGTCAAAAATCATGCACAAAATGGATATAATGTGGGTGCAATCAATGCACAATGTTGCTAGCGGATCACCATATAAGTAGGAGATTTTTTCAACATTATAATAATATGAAATTTACCCCCTTACTAATAAACGTTTAGTAACGGTGGTATAGCTATACAATGTTTTATCCTTCTTCTTCTTTTTGCCCCGCGGCGACTTCAACAGCTACTACCGCCGGGCTATGGCGTTTCCACGAATATAATCAGTGATTTCGCCAGTGTCAAGTGTATATAAGTATAAATCAATATAGCAATATAATACAATCCAATCTTCTCTGGGAAGATTGGGGGCAACGTTGTTCGGTAGTTTGTAGGACAGAGGTCAAGATAGTTTTAACCTATGTACCACTTCGAGTCCACTTGTAACGAGAAGAAAGATGCCAGATACGCGAAATAAGTCCAAGTTTTCAATCACTGTGCAACACAATGGCATAAAAAGTACAAATCACTATCAGAAAAGAACTTTGAACACCTAAATACACAAAAAAATAAAACTAAAACAAATTACACATCCGCCATCTTTTAACGTTGCAAATGGCCAAAATGTTGTACAGTTGTATCAACATTACTCAACGTTTATTAGTACCGGACGTTTAATAGCGTTCGTAAATAATATATTTTATTGAATATTTCATGTAAATCGACAATTCAAACCAAAGCGCTTACACATGGAATGTTCTTTTCGAGTGTATTTTTTTGTTTGATCTGTTGTAGCACCCATTTATAACGCAAAACGTCAATAATTAATAAAAATCAGGGAACTGATGACGGTGTGACGACGTGATTGCGACTGACGAAACCTGTAATAAGTGGCTACAGATTTGGTGCGCGGACCAGGTTTCTATGCGTTATTACCAGGGATCGGAAATTCGGATCGATATTTACCTAAAGTTGGCAAAATCCTGGAAAATGTTAAGCGAATATGGCGTCGGCTTCTTAAAAATATAATTTTAATTATATAATTTCCGGGATTCTGCGATTCTACAAAACGTTTATTTTAATTATTTTACATTTAGGATAAAACGTTCCGTCAATTTGCTCCTCAGACTTCGTTAAGTTAGGTTAGATAAATCTTTATTACAAAAAAACTTCAAATAGTGAATGTAGGTAAATACTTAATTATGGATTTATGATGGCGTAATTTATTGATTCCGAAACCCCGGGAATTTTATTAATAAATTTATATTGAGTCCGCCTCCATACAACTGTATAACAACGCCGCCGCCAAAGATTAGGTAAATATCGAATTTCCGATCCCTGGTTATTACTTATTACTCTAAGGGATCAAGTGAAAAAGGGTTTAAGTGTAGTGTACTCTGTACATGATTTGTACCATTTTTAATTATGAGTTAAGTCGACTAATATCAGTTTTTTACTAGGGCCACAGTGTAAAGGTTAAAGTATAATTAAGACGCAATTACATACATCATACTGAAACCGACATAACGCGTATGTAACTATGAAACTGGCTCAACTAATGAAGTATACTGTATCAATGTTACAGATAATAATATTAAAAATAATACAAAAGAAACAAAAATAACGAGCCATTACCTCCGTTAATAATTGGTTACAGTAAGTAGTTTTAAATTAAGAAATCACAATTGTATCCTATCATTCGTAATACAATCAACAAAATTCAATACATCAATTGCAAGCGTAGAAATATCATAACGCATTCACTACCGGCAACTCATATACAGTGTAATGATTTTCTTAATACCGATCGGCCATCTTCGTTTTTCTATGACACACGAGTGATAAATACACTGTCAGTTGCGAGTGCAAGCGGGATAGCGATAGCCAGCCGAACGGTATAATGTAAGAGTTTTCGGACGTTTACCATTGAATTGCCGACAAACTTTTAATCGAATATTATTTCAAAGACAACGTTTCAAGTATTTTCATTTCATCGACAAGTCATTGCGTCGAGGACTCGATACTAGGTAATTTGAAACGTGGTCTTTTAATTGGTAGTTTACTTATTTCAATAGAATTCATGTCATGACTAATCATTTCGGGTTTTTTTAATTGTTTTTTTTTTACTTGTAATAATATTTATTCCGCATAACATTATTTCAATTGGTAATATTTTGCTATCAAAACTAAACAGTAATGTGTCATGCTTTTCTGTCAACAGTTCATTTTCTTGGGGGTCGCAGTTCTAACCTAACCTAACCCACTTCTGTCAACAGTTCGTTTTCTTGGGGGTCGCAGTTCTAACCTAACCTAACCCACTTCTGTCAACAGTTCGTTTTCTTGGTGGTCGCAGTTCTAACCTAACTTACTTTAAAAGCCTCGTACTTCTATTTCTTGATATAACTAGTTATGCAATAATATTATTAATTTAATATTATCAATAAATCTTACTTTTATTATACATAGGTATTTGTTTGTCACACTACATAATTTGAAAAATGTATAAATGTGCAATAGGGCATATAAAAATTGTATTAAAGTAATACGTCGAAGAAATGAATTGCAATGTTTTGTAGTTGTACCAATTAAGATAATTTGAAACAAATCAGCGATTAAGTAGTATTCGTTGATTAGTATTTCCACGTAGTAAGATACATTTAAATAAATAGTAGTTGAAATAAAATAACGCCAAACTATATTACTAGTACTAATGTTTCGATGAATCGTTGTCGATGAAATAATATTCGATGAAACGGTTGTCGGCAAAACAAGGGTACACCGCCTTGAACGCGTATGCGTTTTTGCAGTATGCGAGCTTCTTTTGAAACCAAAGGAGAAAATCAGTTGGACAAAGTGACAGCAATGAATGCGTTAATATTTAAAGCCATGACAAAGTTAACACAAGTTCAATAAAAAATCTACGCATACGAAACAAATTGGAATGCCCCATAATCTGCGACCGTGACATCCAAAAAGCTACCCACACAATGCGGCATTCATACCATTAGGGCAAAAAATATAGCACGCCTTAGTCTCGAGTAGCAGAGATAATAGTGAGGATGTAGAGGAATATATTGACGATGTCCAAGTACAGATTGAGGGCAGCGAAGATGTACTCCTCAGGGCTGATGCTGTACTTGTGCTTCCCCCCCATCATGAGCTGAGTGTCGTAAACCAAGTACATGGAGAAGATAAGGGCTCCGATGCTCGCGTATACAAGTTGTAGGATGTTGTTGCGGACGAAGATCGCGACGATACCTGTTGGGAGAGAGGTGGTTATAGTAGTGGTGAGTTTTTGAGAAAATAAAACATTTATTCCATAAATTGGCCACATAAAGGCTCTTTTACAAGTCGCTAATATGGAGTAAATCTGGTGTGGTCGCTGCCGAAGTCGAGGTTGTCGACAATACTTGAACGTTTCGCCCAGCGACGGTTTAGCTAGCCATGTTCACGCTTAGACACTGCAACGTTACCGATGATGTGATGATCATATTGATCATGATAATGGTGATGTTCATGATAATTGTTGAGATAGTTATGACAATGGCACTCACCCAGCAGCAGCAGCACGACAGTGGCGCACATGAGGAAGCCGCCCATCATGGTGAAGTCCCACTTGGTCTGCAGCGCGAATATCGTCAGCGCGAGGCACACCGCCGCTGTTACTCCCACTGCCATCATCACCTGCAATACACCATTCGTGAGTCAAACAAAAAAGGGGCTCGATTTCAAGTTCAAGGTTAATTTGGATTCAAGGTCATCTAAATTTTCAAGGTCAAGGTCAGATAAATTTTCAAGGTCAAGGTCATCTTAATATCAAGGTGATCTTCATTTTAAGATCTTAGTTACGATGACGTGGCTGGAGAGAGCCAATAGAAGGTTTTGGGAGGGAATAGCAGACTCACCGCCTCAGGTGCCTTGGCGCTGGCGATGGCTCCGAGCAGGAAGCTCTCGGCCACCGTGAAGATGCCGAGGAAGATGAAGTTCATGGGCGCCTGGCGGCGCACGTTGCCGCAGCAAGCCATCACGATCAGCGTCACGAACGTCGTTCCCAGCGCCACCCACCTGAGTTAAGGATGAAATAGTCGGTTAATGTTTAGCGATTTGTATTTCTAATACCATAATAGATATGTGTCTGTTATTTGCATGTTGAGGGTGGAAAAATAAGGCGGGCCCTGGAGGGAAATCATCTTAAATCAAGTTGGCTGATTTTACTTAAAGGAGACATTCTTTTATGTTTAAAACGAAGTAAAATTGCATACAAAGGTTTTCTAAAAAAAACTGGTCTCTACCGGCAATCGAGACGTTCAGAATTAAAAAAATAAACACTTGCTATGATTAATATTAAATTTCACCTTTTTTTTTATTTCTAAGACTTTTTATTTATACTTTGGAAGGGACGAGGTACGTAGCCGTTATCTAACATATTCAATTATAGAATCCGTGATCTAGACTGCTACTTACATCATCCACGTGTTGCGCATAAACCAATTTTTAGTGCCCTGGTGGTAGGTGAAGAGTGTGATAAAGCCCATAGTGATGAGTAGCTGGCACATAAGTATTGAGTACACCTGGAATATAAGGGATTTTCAAATCAGTAAATATCAAGATAGAATCTCACACTTATGGACCCAGTTTCAAATTGAGGTCCTGGGTTTTTTTATGGGTACACAACGATACAAAACATCCAAGATTCAGGGAAAAATACTCGCGCTCATCTGCCCTGCCTATCTGGGCATATGACCTAACCGGGTGTCAAACCCGAGACCTCTAACTTCGTAGGCGGGATCACTACCTACTAGGCCATCGAGTCGTCTGTAATACACAATATTCAAAATGTCTATCAGTATCAACATGATTAGCAAACATGATTTTAGTCTAACTTTAAGTTTATAGAGTGCATTTACATAGATTTTTCCCTTTTTTATATAAGGCACATAATAAAGGTACGTTATGTATGTATGTAGTCGCTCCCGAATCGGTTTACTCAGCCGTTAAAAGAAACGCCAATGTCCTATCCTTTACATTGTAATAATTTGATGAAGATGAATAATTTCAAACTTTGATTTTCAATAAGTTTCTGTCAAAAATTTAATTTTTGTGACAAGCTTTTGTTGCCGACTGTACTTTTTTTACACAATCGTTATCTACTTGTCAAGTCGATTCTAACAATGCCTAACACGACGGCTTTATCATGTGTAATTTAGGAGTTCCTATGGCCATCCTATGGTACTATAATTATTGTAATGTCATCACTCATCAGAACTAAAAGCGTATGGAAAGTTTCAGCTTCATCGGAAACCGGGAAGTGGGTCAAATTTAACTTGCAAGATTTGACCCTTACACACATTCATACATTGCAAGTTAAATAAAAGCTTATAAAATATAACGACTCTTGGCAGTCTGTTAAGGAAGAACGTAGCCAACGATATCTCTGTCTCACCTTCCGTATGAACGCCTTCCGGATGCTCTGGTCGTTGAAATCGAACCCCTTGACCTCGCCATCTTCGCCAAGGTCCGCGGCTCCCGGGTGCGCGTACCCAGCTGTCGGCTGTAACCATAAAAAAAAAACCAATTTAAACCTCCATAATAAAACCGCATCATGGGTCTCTATTGAGTGCCATAATGATTTTTAGTCATTATGTGTTTTAAGTTTTAAGTCATAATTTTCGCAAGTCACAATGCATTTTTCTCAGGACACGGTATATTTTTTAGGATTTTTATAAAACTAATCTAACCTAACTAATATAAACGATAAACGTTTATTAAAAACTGTAACTACAGCTTGAAAGAAGTTATGACAAAAAAAATATGACTAACAATACAATATGTATGGTAGTCAAAGGGACCCGACATTTTTAAAATCTTAACCATGTTATACTTTCGTCGAAAAATTGCTACGGGACGCCGATTATTGCTATACAACAATCCAGGAAAGTTAAACGAAATATTTTCTAACGTATGAAAATTCAGACAAACAAAACAGCGGGGAAAAGGTTTTTCGGACGTAAGATAGATAACCGTTTTTTATAGGGTCGTAAAGGTAAACGAGCACACAGGCAACCTGATGTTAAGTATTAATATTATTTTGAAGAGCTTAATGTTCCTTGACAGTGTACACTGATAATTAAAATAATTAAATTATCTTTGACGTTTTAATTAAAATAATTTTTGGATGAGAAAACGTTCGAGATATCATGTTTACATACGAGCCACGCCCGCGGACCGAATTTATCAGACAGAGCGATAATTACTGTGTATCACCCCATTTAGGCTATCTCCTTGCTTTTGGTTAAGTAACTTTAAACTTAACATAAAGTCCTACCTCCTTATAAACGTGGGATAAGCTTGGAATAGTTTATGCCATGCTTTGTCCTTATCTGTAATTGTGACATTTGCATCTAACAGAAAGTGACAAAGCATACATACATTAAATCACGCTTGTTTCCCAGAGTGGTCGGCAGAGACCACTTCATTCCATTTGCTACGATCTTGACAAATTTATTTCGCTTCTTCCACATTCATACATCGAGTCATGCACGCACGTCGGTTTCGGGGACTTAAGATTCGGCCCTTTTCCAGTATTTCTCCGATTTGACTCGAAAAAGTATTCCAAGCTTATTCCACTTTGATAAGTAAGGGGGCTAAAGAGAGAATAATGTTTAAAAACAGATTGAACTTTGAATGTAGTTGATTTGATTGGGCATTAGCTTTTGCCCGCGACTGCATTCGCATAGAAAAATAAAATACAGCCTATGTTAATCAGTGATAAGATAATATAGAATTCTATTACTCAGCCAAAAAATAAAAAAAAAGTAAAGTTTTTACATTACAAAAGAAACACGCATTCTTTCTCCCTATAATATTAGTGTAGATGAAGCACACATGTTGTATCTAACCTAACAAAAGTAATGCAAGTTGAGCAAATTGAAGTTTAAGACCAAAATAATTTTACATTTAAGCGTTGGTAAGGAGTAGTTCTAAACTTAAAGAGACCAGGGGCGTATTACCATGACATACTAAGTTTAGGTTGAGAGAAAGAGACAGAGCTATAGCAGTTATAATGCTTTGTCCCTTTCTATCAATTTAAATGTAACTGCTGTAGTATGTCAGGGTAACCTCCCCATTATTTGCGTTCAAAGCCTCTCTGACATTATGACATTATATCAAATTTAGAGAGGGACGTACTGAGCAACTTACAAGTCGTTAAGGTTTTTCTATTCTACTCCCCTTCAGACTAAAGTTAAATGTATTTAGTTTTGAGTAAATAGTTAACTAGTTAAATGACCCCGTGCCCCCCCCTTCTGCTGCTGACTGTACAATTAGTAATTTGCGTATATATTTTTTTAATTTCTGAATGTAATACCTTGTACTTCGACATAGCATTCAATCTATACTAAGAGTTACATTGGCAAATAAGTATCATTCCTTAATTCAATCAAAATATGAAACAAATAAAAAACTTACCAAGTGTTCAAAAGTTATCCAACTCAAAAATGCCAAGTCAAAAGCGTCAAAAACAACTCTGAACTTTGAAAATCGAATAACAACCTCACCTGGGACATATTATCTGGAGGACGGTTACCAATAAACTGAGTAAAATAAGTAAAGTATAGAGATAAGAATTTTCGGATGATAAGTGTGTGATAACAGTGTCCGCAATAGCCGGTGTGAAACAACGTGGTCGGAACGTTAAGTAAGTTTTAGCAAAAATACGCTGGTATTTTCGATTCCGTACCCGAAGTCAAGTTCTACTGCTTTTATATGGCATAGAGAAGACAAACGAGCACAGAGACCACCTGATGATAAGTGGAAACTGTGACGTCTGTGACCCATAGACATTCGCGTTCACAAGACCGCAATGCAATCCTAAGACTGCAAATGCGTTGCCAACCCTGAGGACTAAGATGGAGTGGCTCTATGCTAGTCATTTCACCGGCTGTCTTATCCCCAAACCGGAACACAACAATGCGAACATTGCTGTTTGGCGGTAGGTTAATGGATAAAATGGTGGTAGCGATCCGGACAGACCCTGCACAAGGTCCTACCGACCGCATTATTTTGTTGGATCGTAAAAACGGTAAAACATACAAGCGTCAAATTTGGTAAGATTATAATACAAACTCTGAAGAAAAACTACAAATAGGTACAAAAAAATGGTCAAGTATGAGTTGGGGTAGGGTCACTAGACTCTGGAGGGCTGTGGCCTCCTTCTGCGAGTGTGTCATCTCGCAGAAGGAGGCCTCGGAGCGTGAGCGCGAGGATTCCCCTCACGCGCATCCGCTCCGGCGCAGACGGCAGGGGGTGAGGCGGCGGCGTTTTGCCGCCGCCTCACCCCTTAGTGGCTGCGGGCGGGGGATGGGAGTCCCCCACCCGCCGTTGTATAGTCACTGGGTTGTCTGGGAGAGGGACCAGGCGTGCTCGGCCCCTCTCTCCTTTGGCGCGGGTAGCCCCGGCAGTGGCTGGGGCAGCTGGGAGGCAACGTGGGGATGCTTAGGCAGGTAACACGTTGTCTCCGATCCGGCAGGAGGGTACGCCAGGGTGGTTTTTAGTGGGTTGCGCTCTGCCGCCCCCTCTCATTCTGAGGGGGGGTGGCGGGTGAGTCCCAAATATCCCTTCACCACTCCCATGGTGAGGGGAATCCATAAAGGATTTTCCACGCTGACAAAAAAAAAAAAAAAAAGGGTCACTAGACTCACTAACCAACTTAGGGGGCATCCAGTGGTGCATAGTCAGTCATCACTCATCAGCCCACGGTGCCCCCGTAAACAGCCCATTGGAGGTTAAGTTTGATATTTCCTTAACTTTGCAAAAATCTTACTGGTAAATTCAATAACAAATTGCTGTTGTAATCCCAAAACTCATCTCATCAGTCATCACATAACATACATCAAGCAAGATGAGTCACTGTCACGTTTATATATCTTGTGGTGTAATAACAATAATTTTAACCACAATTAGTCCAAACGTAACTCACGTCATAAACACTGGTGCCTGGAAACAACACCGACCTAGGTAGCATCGTATGTTGTCCATTGGGATGTTCGTCAGATATATACAAGAAACCGACGACTCATGCTAGGTTATGATTAAACACATACTTGACATATACACAGGCTACACAGCCTACTGGATTGTGGAACGTCACTATGTACAATCTGTATTTTAATTTTTAAAAAACAGCAATGTGCGAGTCGGACTTCGAAACATTTCGTCCGTACTATTCTTGTACCTATTTAAAATTATTGATTTTTAATTTGATTTTATAGCACTACTACTCTATAAGTAATAGTTATACTCATTTTTTTAAACCACTAGCTTAGGTAGGTACCTCTCAGTTAAATTTATATCCGCTCTTAGAATTTATAAGATTAAACTAATAGCTGCCAAAAACCTTACTCTTGCTAAAAAATACACTCATCGTAATCATACATCGCAATTGAGCGGGTAAAAAAGTTTTTGTCTATCTTAAGCAGCATTCCCATAAAATAACGCCTCCGCCACGCTTTGGAAACGCTTGGGAACGCGACACTCCGCCTGCGCTCTCAGTGCGATTGCGCCTTTACACGCAGACGTGTCTGCCTTTTGGTATTGCGATGTACGTATAAATATAAACAATTAGTAACTTACTTCACCACCATAACCAGCGCCATACCCAGCCGGCTGAGGCGGGTACCCGGGCTGCGGCGGATAACCGGGCTGCGGAGGGTACCCGGGCTGGGGAGGGTACCCGGGCTGCGCAGGGTACCCCGCCTGCGGGTAACCCCCCTGCGGATAGCCTCCTTGTGGATAACCTCCTTGTGGGTAACCACCCTGTGGATACCCCCCTTGATTCTGATCTGCAAATTAAACGGCAATGGGGACATATAAGTGTTTAGCAGAGCAGAAAATCTAAGATATTTACAATAACATATTATAATAATGATGAGTCCGTCCAGAGAATTTTGTATGACTTTGTTTTCGACACGTCGTCTCACGGCTGGAATGGTGGTTCTTAACTTCATATCGTAACTACTTTAGAAAACTTATCTGATATTTCGACATGTGCGAGTTTGAACTCCACTCCCTTCACATTTAAGTTAAAATCGTAAGTCACGAAATATGAGATACGAGGTTTTTTCAAAGTAATGACGATATTACAATGATATGACTAAAAAAACAGTATTTAAACGGTCAGTTTCCAAGCAGTAACGTTAATTCTTCACGGAGCGGTCTAAAGCCTCCGCTACAGTCTGTCGTCACGCCATGCGCCACCAGCTTTCACTATACTTCTACATAATAATGCGAAATTTTACGATACGTTCGTTCCGTGAAACGTGTCACAAAGGCTTAAAGCAAGTGAATAAGGACAATTTGCTTAACTAGCGACATGTGTATAAAACAGGACGATGAGGAGGATGTCTATAGGATGGATGAAAGAAGATTGACGAAAGAGATATACGGAGCGAAAGGGTCGGAATTATTTTTTCTTAATATATTTGACATGAAAATGTAGTGATATTTTGATAGATTTGATCGATAAGAGAGGTTTTCGCCTCTGTCGCGCCCAGCATAATAATACGATGATGATGAGAAATATTTATTCAACCTTTTTAATAAACTAATTAGAGGTAACATTATTCTCATCAGTCTCATCACTATTTCAGCCTCTATCTAAAGACAATTACAGTCACGTATACTTGTTATAGTCATTAGCAGTCTGAATAGAAACAATAGGCCCCTGGCGGTCTGTGTGCCAGTTTGCCGTGACCTTGCTATAAAAAACAAATGCAAGAGCCAATAGCCGATTATGATTCCACTAGCGACCCGCCCTAGCTTCGCTTCGGTTTATGTGAGTTTTCTGTAATACCCGTACATAAAACAAAGTTTTTTATACATAAAACCTTCCTCTTGTATCACTCTATCTATTAAAAAAAACCGCATCAAAATCCGTTGCGTAGTTTTAAAGATCTAAGCATACATAGGGACAGACAGCGGGAAGCGACTTTATTTATAATATGTAGTGATGAGTCATGTAGCGAATTGAATGCCGAACTGTGATCTGTCACTGTCAGGTTGTTGAAATATGGGCTAGGATAGGAATATAAAAATTAAGAATGGTAATTTTTCCGAAAGCTTTACTTTAGGGCCCCCTTCTCACCGGGACACTATGGCGGCGCAACCAGTCTCCGCTACCAACAAAATGTATGCAGCTATATGGAGGGTATCTCACCTGGAGTCCCCATGGTTCCCCATCGTGTCATATATTTTGTTGGTGGCGGCGACTGGTTGCGCCGCCATGGTGTCCCGGTGAGAAGCGGGCCTTATGATGGAGCTATTTTTTATTTAATCTATATTGCCATACATAGGTTTTAACTATGAGCATCAAATAATGTCCGTCTCTTTGATCAATTCGGAATTCTAAAGAGAATAAAGCGAGGAACACCTCACTGGTAGCCTGTGATTGCGGTAGGAAAATCCTTTGACGTAGATGCAACACCCTAAAGAAAATGTGGAACGCCAAGTGCATTGTCATCTATACTAATATTATAAAACTGAAGCGTTTGTTTGTTTATTTGTTTGCTTGAACGCGCTAATCTCAGGAAGTACTGGTCGGACATGAAAAATTATTTCAGTGTTAGATAGCCCATTCGAGCGAATCGAGGAAGACTATAATAGGCTATAGGTACACGGTGTAACTTCAGAAAACAGAATAATTTTAACAGTGTATTTCTGAGGTCGTGTTGAGCAAAAAATGTTATCTGAACCCAGGTCGAAATATGCTTTTTATTTTTTATCATAAGGGTATTTGTACTGGAGATTTCATTACAACTGCATGCTAGATAAAACATTTAAAAAAAAATTTCGACCTGGGTTCATATCAAATTTTTTGCTTCCTACGACCTCAGGAATACGCTGTTAAAATTATTCGGTTTCCTCATGTTACACCCGGCATATTATACTCACATAAACCGAAGCGAAGCGAGGGCGGGTCGCTAGTAATAAATATCTTGTAAGGCCCAGTATGCAATACGATGTACAGTCGAAGTCATAAATGTGTTTACACTTTAGTACCTTGTCACTTTAATCAGTGTGACAATTTCATATGACATATTAAACATGACGTTAAATAGACAAGGTACTAAAGTGTAAACATATTTTTGACTTCGACTGTACCTACAGTCAACTAATAGGGAATATTCAGGTTTTTTTTACAGCTTCAATAAAAGTTGATTCATGTAACAGTTTTTTTTAAATATCTGTCAAAATAACCAAGGTGGCCAACAAAGATTTGTTCCTATGGCATTCTAGCAAAACAAAATTTTACGTGGAGTTTATATGGCCGACCTGTTACAATGACTTCACAGTGCACTTCTAAAATTCGCGATGGCCAGTAAGATCACCTGGTTGGATCCCCTACCTATTAATTTTGTACGTGGGGGATCCTATCAGGTGATCTTACTGGCCATCGCGCTAAAATTAGCAGTTTAAATGCTTGTATCCGTATTTCTTGAACGATTTGAATTTCACTTTTGGTGATATCTTTTACGGTATTTTCATATTTTGTTGGGAAATGTGATTTAAAAAATCCATGCATAGGTATTAGGCCACTACGGACTATGTCAACGTGACGTCAACCAAATCATAAGAAGTCTTTTAAGTTTGTTTTACAACCGTCACTTTTATATGGTTAATAGTAGATTAGAAATCAAATTTGTTGACTGTACATAATCAAGGCAATTTAATTTGAACTGCCTTGCATTGCTAATAAAGTTTATTTACTATGTTCACAAACTAAAAAAGGCATTAACGAACAAACGTAATTGAACTTTATTGCCTTGATGGTAGGTTCCCCCTCTACTATTGCACAATAAAGTCCAAGCCATAAGTAAAAATCCATACAAAACCAGCTTGTACTTTATTATGCAATCCGCCCTTGGTTGTAGTATGGTGAAGGCCTTATGTGGTTAAAACTAAATATTAATGAAAAGAGCGATTTAGTAAATGTAATTTGCAATGACAAGGGTCTACCATGCTACAACCAAGTAACTATGACAACCATGCTTGGCGCTTTTAATGGTTGTGGGTAACTTGGTCAGTGTAGAACTTAAAAAGTTAACAATAAGGTTAAGTTTCTTATAACTAAAAATGACGGCATCTCTAATGACATTGACGACATCAAGCATATTTTTTTGGAAAGGGTCCTATTTTTTTGTAACTTGACTTTTATCCCTCCTCATGACATGGCCATACGGGCCCATTTCTCGAAAGTCACCAGACTTATCATATTAGTACATACGGTACATTTCACTAATACATACACTCACGCCTTGATTCGCAGAAGGAAAGGCAAGGCAGAGCTATTGAATTACCAACAACTCTAAAGACTTAATTGCCCTCCTAAACCAATAGGCAGTATATCCGATAAAACTTCTGTAGCAATATCAACCTTATTACCAATGGAAGAGAATTAAACTGCTTTGGTTATTGTATTTGGGATACTGCTTATTTTCCTAGGAGGGCAGAATAATAATAATGTTGAGCAATATGTTTCACAGTGAAAGATGCCTTTAAGTTCAAGATATGTACTTACTGGCAACATTTTAGATAGATAATCGATTAGCATTACACTCAAAACATGCTAGAGTATACTTTTGCAAGTCATGTATAATGGAACATCGCTTTTGGAAGGCAGCCAACAAATATCACACCACGAATATTGTTGTACATTAAGTTGTTCTTTAGTCATTTTCTTCGCCGGGTTAGAAAACGAGAACAGAGTTCGTTATTCGAAAGTCAATTCGTATCTCGAATCTCGAATATCTGAAATCTTTTTAACAAAGATAATCGATGAACTTAAGTTAAATATGGATATCTTTCGGCTGCCACGTTGATGATGTAGATAGAATACAGATCCAAAATGAAACGTAATGAAGGCTCACCTAACCTAAATCTACCAAGGTAAATGCAAGTGTTTGTTTGTTTTTTATATCATCAAGGTTTACCACATTGATCGACGTGAAACATATGAATTAAAATATATAATTATATACTTATGTATAATTTCTGTTTAGTTATTTGGTCGACTGGTATAGAATGTCATTAGGCATTTTTCTGCCATAAAGATTTAAAAAAAAAAAAAACATCGGTAGACATTGCAGAATTACCAACATCCCATGTAGGAACTTCCTACATCACTGGGATTAATATCAGCTGCGCAATGTACACTAAAATGTCACCTGTCACGTGTCATCGTCAGGTTGGTGAAATAGGGGGCTGGTCAACTGTGCTCGTTTACCTTCGGCATGCCATAAAAAAACTAAATTATAACGAAAAGTACCTGTTAAAGTAGATGGCGTAACTTGATTCACCCACATCGCATGAACATTTTATTTGCACTACTGTTAAGTGTACTAGAAAATATGCTGCATTTTGAACTCTATTTCAATGATTAATGATAAATAACTTTCGCGGATCTCCCGAATCAAACATAACGCGGCTATAGATATGTACGTATGCGTCACAGAAGCAATAAACAACTGATGCCTTGTGGGGTTAGATATATCGATCGTGATGACACAAGGTGAAAAGTCTATTTGTATTCTAAGTTAACGAGCATTAATATGAGTCAGCCCACTATTCAACATTAGCAATAATTTATATTTTAATACAGTTGCTCAAAAATTTGTACTTTTTACAGCCAAGTTAGATTTTACTTGTCCATTTCTTTCATCAAATTGGACTGCGAATTTTCCTAACTAAGAATGAAGGAAAATTATCTCTTTTGATTACTGTTTTTTTTGCAAATGTATTAAAAAGCGTCGTTTGAAACATGATGTACAGAACTGACATTTTCAATCCATATAAAAGCCGTTCCTGTAGCTTTTTAGCCATAAATTTCTAACGTTAAAAGTAAAATTATCGAAATTGAAACATTATTTAAGTAGAGTCAAATCAAACACAAAATGATATACAAGTAAGAGTATTGGCATTGTTATGTTCCGGTGTGGGGATTAGCATAATGGTATTCTTTTTTCTCCTAGTTGATGGTTGCTTAGTTAGGTCTTCTTTATAGGTGTGGAGCTCCCACTTCTGGGTGACTTGGCCTTTCGGGCCAGCTGCAAAACTAACATATCCTAAACCTACCTACCTATTTCCTCCTAATTACAATGGGGGAAATTTGGGATTAGCATAATGGTATTCTTTTTTCTCCTAGTTGATGGTTGCTTAGTTAGGTCTTCTTTATAGGTGTGGAGCTCCCACTTCTGGGTGACTTGGCCCTTCGGGCCAGCTGCAAAACTAACATATCCTAAACCTACCTACCTATTTCCTCCTAATTACAATGGGGGAAATTTGGGACAAGGAAAAATCCAGAATAGAACATATGCAACCAACGATTGGGTATAATCACGAATGATAAAAATCGCAGCTCGAAAAATTGCTACGCGAAATACCTAGTCTAGTGTGGGAAACGTTCTAACCTTTAAAAGGTACTATCAAAACAAAAGACTTCAGGTCAATGGCGTGCGAGTGTCGTACGCTAAATAAACGGTGAACCAGTGCCAAGAACTCTAAATCGTGTCATTTTGTATAAACATGAATACAACGTGGCACTGAATGTGGAAACATACCACATACTTGAAGCGTGATTACATGACATGGGAAAAATACTCTTAAACTCTGCTATCAAGCCAATGTAAATGAACATAGTGGTAAAATATAAAGTGTTAGCATTCGGGTGTAGGGGTTTTAAGGGAACATTTTTGACCAAATTTACTATTATGCTAAGTTTCACGGCTTTTGATATATTGACTAAAATAATGGATTGATTCTAAATATAAGTGACTAAAGTATTTATATCTACTAAAAAATATCTATGTCAGCATCAAATAACTTTAAAAAGAAAATTCGTTTACACCTTCTTGTTGTTTTTCAAAAAATTTGTGTTTGTACCTAGCAACGGCCTCAGAACCCTACACTGAGCATGGTCTGACATGCCCATGACCGTTTTTTAAATTAACCCTATCTACCATGTTTGTTTGATCGCTCCCTTTTTCTTCTAATGCAATAAAGCAAGCATGAGAAACTGATTCAATATTATAGGCACATCACCGCATTCCTCTTATACACACAAAAAAAAAACAATAGCTCACTGTTCGCTGTAGACATATTACACACACGGTCAAACCACAACTGAAGTATGTACTGTACTGTCTGCAACACACATCCAACAAGATGCAAGCTAAACAACACCTAACACAAACGAACTAAAGAACAATTTAAAAACGGCACAGAGGAGCAAGTCGCGAAAAAATCAAAGATTAGATAATAGGATATAATTGATTTCGCAAAGTGACGTGTTCGTGTGATGGATGACATTGTTAATAAGGCTTGAATAGGTTTTTTTGCGAATCTTATAATTAAATCTAATATATATACAGGGTGGAAAAAATCTATGGGCCCTGGAGGAGAACTACCTTAAATCCTTTAGTTAGCTCATTTTACTGAATGGAAACATTCCTTTATTTTTATAAAGAAACAAAACTGCAGTTAAAGATTTTTTAAATTTTGCTTGTCTCACCCGGGAATCGAACCAACTAAAAATAAAAAAATAAACCCTCGCTATTTTATTATACGAATCGGTAGGATTGTTGTTCAGGATAAAATTTGTCTAATAAACATTTGGTCCTACACTCATCTGTTGTACGAGATACCCACAAAATTTAATATTTATTACAAGTTCTTTATTAACAATAATTAATACTTAATATCATTTTTATACGAAATAATATCATTTTTCAACAAGACATTCCTGAAGAAGTCATTTGCCCACAATAGCAGAATTTCCAGGGCAGGGGGAAATTTCAATGTCTGGATAGGTACAGTCAGCATCATAAATATGTATACATTAACAAGCTTTCAGGAATATATATACAACTTTATTCCCTTGCAGTAGAGTCGTGTTTACATATTTATGAAAGTTTAATTTTGTCCATATTATTAGACGTGACTGTACAACCGGGACGATTAGATGGCCAGCGAGAAGTCCAGACCTGACGCCTCTGAACTACTTTTTATGGGCTCATGTAAAAAATGAAGTTTACAAAACGTGTTATAATACTGTACAAGAATTAAGGGTTGCGGTAGAAAATGTTATTAGGAGCATACACCACAACACAATATTTTTTATTTTTAGTTGGTTCTATTCTCGGGTGAGACAAGCAAAATTAAAAAAATCTTTAAATGCAGTTTTGTTTTTTTTTTTTAATAAAGGAATGTTTCCTTTCAGTAATATGAGCTAACTAAAGGATTTAAGGTAGTTCCCCTCCAGGGCCCATAGATTTTTTCCACCCTGTATACATATTAGCGACCCGGCCTACCTTTGTTCTGTTTGAAAACAAATAAAGACTATATTAATCAGGAACAATATGACTCTGTACAAGTGTTTTTTAATCGTTTTAGTAGTTCTACAGACTATCCACAACATAGAAACCAACCATGTTACCGCTTCTTTAATGTCTAAAATATCTAAATTGCCTAATTAAGTAAACTTCTGCAGTTTTTTTTCTAGTCTAAACCTCGCTTGATGATATAAATCGTCAGGTTACTAAAACCATAAGGAATCTTTTAATAATTACTGGATCAAAAAATAATTATAATACGATTAAAACCATATTTTTTAGAGTACATTAAATAATACGCACCGCCATAAGTCGAACAATTGGGAAGGGACATAACATTATTCCAACATAGATGATTAATATTTTATTTGTGGCTAACCTACCGCGTCAACGCTACCTACTGAAATTCATCGAAAAGATAACGTAACGATAGTAGGATGTTGTTAGACCGAAGCGTTGACTCATGTTACAAAATATACATATATGTCTATAGATACAGATATAGATTATAATAGCAATAACAAGGTGTCAAATACGTAAGATAAGAAATGGTCGTATGCATGTTAGATTGGATCCATATTGGCTCACATAGAAATCTGTTCTCCGAATGAATTGTTATTCATAATCATCGAAGTCATAGAGTTTTTAAATGAACCGGTTTGTATTACAGGGTTTTTATAAAACAAACCTCCTAACCTAACCTAATTATACCAGCTAGATATTTCAAAAATCTTGAAATAAAAACGGATTCTGTAAAACAAACATTGACTTGCGATGATAATGATAACAATACATTCGGATTAAAAAAATGTAAAAGTGTCCCCCGCTAGATTATTTAGTTTTCGAAAAGTTTTTTTTAAATTATGATATGGAGAAGGCAAACGAGCACACAGCATTCTCAAGATTGCAAGGACTAAGATGGAATGCCTCTACGCTGGTAATTTATTTACACCAGGTTGTCTTATCCCCACACCAGAATACAACAATATGAAAAAGAAAATACTTGGCGGTAGGTAAGGATAGATGGTTTTGGCAGCGATCTGGGGTATTCTCTCAAAAACAACGGACGGTCGGACAAACGAGTGAAATCGCAGCGGCAACAAAACACATTTTAGCGCGTGCATTTTCAATTAATCAGCCTTATACGTTCGATCCATCGGCAGAAACCATGCTGCTAAATTGAAAATGCACGCGATAAAAATTATGTTCTGTTCGCACTGACGGGACTACAACTCGCTTGGACATTCACTCGTCCGTCCGTCCGACCGTCGTTGTTTAGAGAATCACTACCCTGGACGAACCTTGCATAAAGTGCTAGCTGTAAAATCAATGTTTTTGTTGGCAGAGACTACCATGTAAATCGCGGACTGCCATGAGAACTATAATAATATTAAAGCGAAAAAAAATCGTCGGTCTTAGGTAGGATTTGAACCTACATCTCTGACTCTCCGGGTCGATGCAGGCGCATTTCCACTTATGCCACGAAGACCCTACTTAAGATGCACGAAATTAGCGATCGCTTGCCTTTTTATACTCGGAAGGTATGCTGACGCCATCTATCATTGTTTCTTAACAAACTTTATAATATAGTTTAGAATTTCGTAACAGACCTTTCTGTTAATTAAAAAAAAAAAGTCGAGTTAAGCACACCAAAGCTTGCTATTTGTAAAGAGATGCTCCTTGTGTCACATTTCGTTCTTCCAAGCAGTCTAGACTAGCTAATTTGGGCCAGACGAATGGAGAGAGCACCGGCAAGCCGCCGTGAAACCAAAGAGGCTAACGACAGTAATATTCTTATAGCATTTTCATTTTAACGTTGTGACCAATAGGGAATAGAATGCTTCGACTACTACATGGCAGTTACGCCTTTTTTGGTATACGACAGCAAGACGGTATAACATCATCAAGAAGGCAGTGGGCGACAGCACTGAATAATCCACTTCGCTTATGATCGCATAGATTTGGGTAAAATTGAGGTCCCGATATTCAGCTGTGTGGTGCAGAGATATTAATTTGGATAACACAGAAGTATAGGAAAAATTTGGAACTTATAGAAAACTCAACCTTATTGTTGCAGAATGAACACAAGGAATAGTAAGATAAAAATACACCATGCATAACAATTATGTAAGACTTAACAGTAGAAAAAAATCAAAAAGAAACACGACTGCAATAAAAATGTCAACTGAAAAGCGAACAACAAGCGCTATAATCTATCTAATTTTGAGAAAACTGATTGAAACTGGTGACTGATGAATGAGATAGCCTTCGACGCCCCACAATACAACCAAATTTGTCAATGGAATGAATCTATTGTGAATGAAATAAAGTCAATTTTCTAATTTGATCATCTACACTAATATTGTAAAGAGGAAAGATTTGTATTTTTGTGTGTGTGTAAGTTTGTAAAGAATAAACTCAAAAAATACTATGCCGATTTCAAAATATAAAACTCATAAACAAATGAAATATACTTGACTTCCTTTGCACAACTATAGTTCAATGTCATTTTTAGTACAAGGGACCTCATGAGGATGGTAGAAGTAATATTGAAGAACACACATACAACTAGTGTTTCAGAACTAATCAGAACACATAACTTTTCTCTGCCGAGGACCACCAGACCTAGCCCTGGGGGGTCATTATGACATGACTTTGCCATTCATTTTACAGCGAGCGTAAAGGACAGAGCTATAGAAGTTATATAGCTCTGTCCTGGTTTGTCAGCGTAAACAGATCTGCATTGCTATGTCATAATAACCCCCAAGGAGTTCATAACCACTTCAATAAATAAAGTTAAACAAAAAAACCGCATAATAATTTGGACATTCGATCCGGTGGCACAAGGCAACAGGTTAATAACTCGTTGACGAGTTGAGAGGTAAGTTATAAGTACGCTTTCCCACTGCTGATATAAAAAAAAAGTACCAAGTCGTCAACATACAAACTAATAGGGGAAATCCTGTTTTAAAAGTGACTCATGCATAGAATCATGTGCTCTATGACGATGAGCCAGACCAGACTTGTAAACAGTTTATTTGATTCTCAACTGTAATTGCATACAAAAAAGGTAATATTTAGACTACAATACTAATAAACATTACTCTTGTGTTAGAGATATGAAATGAAGCAATGACCTCAAAATAAACAAATGCAACGTGATATTACTGAAGAGGTGTGACACTGATAAGTATGAAATAAATTAAACTGTATTCTATGTAAAGTGAACATAAGGTGTTACTTCCGTTATATCGATTGTATGTTTTATCAGATGTATTCGAATAGTGCGCCCTTTATGACTATAAACTGTTATTTTGTCCGCCTGCGATTATGTCCGCGTAGAAAGTCGTTGTCGTTTATCGCTTTTTCAGGAACTGACAATTTTTTCAGGGTAATGAAATGAGTACTCTATCTCTAGCTAAATTACATCAAAATCGGTCTTGCGGTTTAGCTGTAAAGCGTAACTAAGAAATACTTTAGCATTTATATTATTATGTTTTTTTTGAAATAAAATGCGTATAAATATATGCTCCAATTAAAATTATTTTTAGCATGACTTTGCATTTAGTCACTATTTATCAATATGACATTGTGCCAAGTATAAGTAAACATAGACCATTATTATCAGTACAATATATTTTTGACGTCTTGGGAACGTTTAAACATTTATGACTGACTGTACAAGTCCAGAGAGTTTTTAGGACAAGTTTCCCTAACTGGCCGGCAACACACCGACAACTCTTCTAGATTTGCTGGTGTTTATGGGTGGTGGTGATTATAGATGAATTAGCGAGAACGTGGAATTGCATTTGTAGTGGTATTGTGTGTTTATAGGCAAGAGAAAGAGAGAGAAATACTTAAAGTATTTCTCTCTCTTTTTTTCTTGCCTACTATTTACCTTACCACTACATACATTATGCAATTCCACGCTCTCGCTAATTCATCTATACTTCACATCAGGTAACACCATAGAGGAAGGAAACCATAGAGGGAGTATAAAAACGGCTAATAGAATAGTACTCTACACACCTGTTACAAATGCCCTTCGTTAAAAAGAGTTGTCTACATATTACCGCTTTCGATTGAATTTCAAAAGTATACCACTTTTTAGGTGTGTTAGTGTGTCTCTGCATTTGTGTGCGTAAGTTTGCAGTCAGCGATGTGCGGTTTATCAATAATATTGGCTACAAGTTGTGTTGTACACAGAAGGAAAAGGTGGTACGCTTGACACAAGATCTATGTTTTCCTACATATATATTGGTAACATGCATGCTCTCTTATATAAAACGGAAGCCAATTATGCAAGATGGTGCTCTGACATTCATTTATTATTATTTATTTATTGCTATATGGACTGATTGTTATGCATTGTTCATTGTCTGATAAGAATTGACTTATTTGTAATACAGAGAGTTAAGAGTTAAATAAAATAACTTAATTCACAAACAAGGAAAACAAGTTATAAAGATGAATTATAAGGAAAACCCCAGGATAGATGTGTTGAAAATATATATCCCAGCTAAGTTTCATTATAATATCAGTACGTTTACATATAAATAAAGTTTTTTTTTTTTGTAATTTATAAAAATAAGGGAATCTTGCCATAGCATAATAACTTCTGATTCTTGGCGTAACCCAAGTCCGGAAGATTTTATCCTGTGACTTAATCAGGCTCTAATTTAAAGCTAATTAAAGCGACCTGCTATTTTAAGGATGCTATTGTTTATGCCAACATGTTCTTCAATGTACAATTCGTTAAATTTATTCGTACAGAATATATTAAAAATCCAGGAAATAAATTAACTCTACGTCCGACGTATTAACGTCATGAACTATCAGTGTCACATTAAACAAAAATCTGTTTTATCATTTATTTATGGTTGGAAGAAACATTCAAGTGTCATTACAAACTTGTTTTTTTTTAATTAGCAAAACATAAAAAAAAACACTTATATTACACTCAGATATAATCCGACCTAATTAATAATTTACTATTGTAGAGCCATTAGCATCTAAGCATCGGGGCAATAAATCATTCTATCGGATTCTCTCTCGCACTCGTTGAACTTATGGCGAGCGTAAGGGTTGCAAGACAACGCTTCTACTACACGCATTACATTCAAATTGGATATTTATATGTGATTTATTAAATTCATTGATTTGAGTTAAAAGACTGAGCAGGGAGCGTTATGAACAAAAAAATAATTATTTTCTTTAAAACCAACCAGCCGTTACATTTAAACAGCATGCACATGTATATGGCGAATTATACATTATTACCTCCAAAATATGTGTATAGTTTCTCAACGGACAAGTGAAAGTGTTTAATGCATGTGAAAGCTTGTATGCACCGTGCACAACCTTGCGTAAACTTATATGATTCAGTGTGAATGCAATAACATTACCAAAGTAGATTACTAAGTTATACTAAAATCAAAAGTATATTTTGGGATTCATTAATAACTAGCGAACTGCTTAGCTTCGGATTATGTGAGTTTTCTATAACACCCGTACATAAACCTGAATTTATTATACATAAACACCTTCCTCTTGAATCACTCAAGCTATTGATGAAACCCCCATTAAACTCTGTTGCGTAGTTTAAAAGATTTAAGTGAACAGACAGCAGAAGCAACTTTTTTTTATACTGTGTAAGACGTTAAACGGAATATTTAAGAATATCAGAAAATTCTCCTAGAATCATTAAACCAGATTACCTAGCACAATGATTTGTGTGCAAAACGCAATTACGTGTGGCAAGACCTCGGTAACTCAGTCTTTTAATTGTACATCCCTAGATCAGCAAATAGCGCACATTTAAAGGGTAACTGTAGTCATTGTATTTATTATTATTATTATTATTTATTTTAGACAGGCAGTTGGCACTGATATGTCTAAATCCTTGATCACTCCACGAATTGTCACACTAATTTAGAATGTTTGTCAAACTTATTTTTGAACTGGTTAACACTTTTAGAGTTCACAACATTAGAGGGTAATTTGTTCCACATTTTTATTATTCTATTCCCTAAAAAGTTTTACCGATATTTGTGTTGTGTTTTTTTGTTGCAAGTTTAAAGTTATGTCCTCTGGTGCGTGTGTTGGTGTTACGAATAAACAGGTCACTAAGATCCGGACAGTCATAAAAGCCGTTTAAAATTTTAAAAGTTTCGATCATGTCTCCGCGCTCTCGTCTTTTTTGAAGTGATGTCAAGTCCAGTTTCTTTAACCTTTCCTCATATGGCAATGATTTTAAGTTTGCAGGAATTTTGGTGAATCTATTTGGTGAATCTACGTTGAACTCGTTCTATCATGTCTATGTCCTTCTTAAAGTATGGGCTCCAGATTTGAAATCCATATTCAAGGATTGGTCTAATGTAAGTTTTGTAGATTTTAAGCATTTACACAGGTTTGACTTCACTTTTAGCATGCGATAGACAACATATTGGGTGCAAGGTTACGGTACAATCCAATTACATGATAATATGATTCATGTGCATTAATATGCCCAAAGTTGGTCTTTTACGATGCAATTGGATTGTCAAACAACAAAGTGTAACATTGATAATATTTGAATGATATAAAGACCTCCGGGATAAACTCCTGGATTCTGCCACATGATCCTCTAAAAGCTGCAGAAAAAAAAAGTAGGATTAAAAATTTAAAAAAGTATACATACACATGGTGTTGTAATTTGGTTGTTCTTTTGGGTTTAGCTTGTTGGAATCCGTTTTGAAGGATCACTTACGCAAGGTACCTTAAGATCTGGAAGCAAATATTTTGTATTAAGATAAGATAACACACGATTGTTTGATAAAATTCAATGAAGGCAAGATTACATTTTATTTACTAAATATAGGTATTGTCAGTAGCTTGGCTTGTGCAATATTAAGTAAATCGATATGTAGTCAAATCGAAAAGACATGGAATTTGGGTAATGAAAATCATTAATCTCATGATGCTAAATTATCGACAAAACAGAAGACCTTGTTATAGACCATTTATTGTGATGCAATTTCCATATTGACGCATACACAAACAAAGTTCCGCACAAAATTTCACAGGCAAGACATTGACATTTTGTTTTCTTAGGAAGCATGAAAAATGAGTATCAATCGTATACACGTTTTGTAGGACGAGATTAAGATCGAATAAAAAAATTAGGACACTATAGAATACGCTAGAACAGAATATATGGCGCACTTGGAATCGATCTGTTTTCAAACACGCGAATAATCCTTATATTACGCAATAATACCCAGCACTCACCTTTTCGAGGTCAAATTAGTAACACAAAAAACAATCACGATAACAATACCGATACAATTTTCAAAACAGCAGAGGAAAATCAAATTCACTGTAAAATTCACCAATTTCTACACAGACCTTCTTAACTTTACTGACTGACTGCTTCGATACGTTACGTTTCACGTTCTATTTTGTGAATACGGGAGTTTTCCCGTCTTTTCTACTAGTAGATTTCTGCCTTTTCCTAAGAAGCCTTTGAAAGGCTGTGATTCATCAAAATTCAGTAATACTATTGGTCCAATGTTCGATGACCTTGATTGTGATTGGTAAGTATACACTATTTGCATCAATTGGTTCTCATTTACAACTCAACAACTGAAGTTGCATATTCCGTGAAACGAAGCGTTCCGTATTGCATTGGGCCCCTTTTTTTAAATCGAATGTATATCGTCCTATCCTACGATAAGAGCCACAATTGCAAAATGCTTACTTTTCAGGAGAAGCATTATTCTGTTTATTTTAAAAGAAAACTAAAAAATATATAATTTTGCAATTAGATCATGTGGAATTGTGTTCTAGAGTCCTACTGAAATTGCATTTACGTTCGTAATAGTACTTTATCATTATATTTTGTCCCTTAAATCCTTATTCGTCGGGGTAAATAGGTTTAAGAGAGCCATTACCTACATTGTGCCTCTTATCGTCGGAACATTCAGGGCCACTACTGCCCTTAGGGCCAGATTTTAACAATCACACTTCGAATATACGAGGGCTGCTACTTAGGTAACCGGAATCCGGGATTCCAACATTTTTAAACGCTATATCTGACCTCCATGGTAAAATTTGAACTTTTTTTAATACTGGCCGCTATATATTTTTTTTCTTATGTACGCTAGTCTTTTGTTTTTGGCGGGTTTAAATTTTAATCTCGCTGCAAGAATGGAACTCACTCGTGAAAATATTCGTGCTATGATTTATTACGATTTTCGGCGTGGTTTAACGCAACAACAGTGCATAGATCAACTAACTTCGACTTTTGGTGATGAAGCTCCATCCAAAACTACTGTGTATCACTGGTTTAGTGAGTTCAATCGTGGACGTAGTATGCTCAGGGACGAAGTTAAGGATGGTCGCCCGAAATCGGTCGTTGTACCACAAAATATTGAAGCTGTGCGAAAACTTATAATGCATGACCGTCATGTTACGTATCGCGAGATAGAGGCGACTATAGGCATATGTATGACGAGCATTAATAAGATATTACATGAACATTTAGCTGTGAAAAAAATTTGTTCGCGTTGGATCCCGCACAACTTAACTAAGGATCAAAAAGAGGCTCGCGTCGAATGGTGCAAGGAAATGTTGAAAAAATATAACCGTGGTGACTCAAAAGCTGTTTATAATATCTACACAGGTGACGAATCCTGGATCTATGCGTATGATCCCGAAACTAAACAACAATCAACGGTGTGGGTGTTTCAAAATGAGCCGAACCCTACGAAAGTAACTCGTGCAAAAAGCACCTTGAAGCAAATGGTGGCCTGCTTTTTTGGTATTAATGGCCATGTGGCTACAGTGCCCCTAGAGAATCGTAAAACGGTTAATTCGGAGTGGTACACGACCATTTGTTTGCCGGAAGTATTTGAAGAAATACGGAAAAACAACCAGCGACGGAGAATCATTCTGCACCATAATAACGCCAGCTGTCATACATCACGTGAAACGACTCGATTTTTGGAAGGTCAAAATATAGAATTAACGGGTCATCCACCTTACAGCCCTGATTTGGCACCCAATGATTTCTATTTATTTCCAAATGTAAAGAATAAATTACGTGGTCAACGATTTTCGACCCGTGAAGATGCCGTCGACGCGTTCAAACAGCACGTTTTGGAGATACCTCAGTCAGAGTGGAAAAAGTGCTTTATAAATTGGTTTCAACGTATGCAAAAGTGCATCGATTATCACGGAGAATACTTCGAAAAACAATAAAACCATATTTAGCCATGTACGTTTGTTTATTTTTTCTATTCCGGTTACATAAGTAGCAGCCCTCGTACAGGGTGTATACGGAGGGGTGGATCAAACGAAGGTCAAAGGTAGGGGACCTCAAGGGGCATCTGAATCACCCCCATGTATGTTCAGCAATTGTTATTAGTTTCGGAGATATTGATCATTTTAATCGGATTTTTTGTCACTTTTCCTTATGTCCGTGATACGAAAAACCCCTAAATTCATGTATTTATACCTTTTTTTTTCAGTGTTTTCTTGCATGATTAGAATCACTGTGAAATAAGGAAGTTTCTAAAGCTACATAACATATTTTTTTTCATTACAACTTTTTGAGTAAACACACAAAGTTTGTTTTTCCATACTTGGTGAAAATCAAACGCGGGGTTTCCTTAGTATGGAGAAAGTAACTCTGTGCGATTACTCAAAAAGTTGTAATGAACAAAAAATGGCATTTAGCTTTAAAAACTTCCTTATTTCACAGTGATTCTAATCATGTAAGAAAATACTGGAAAAAAAAAGTATAAATACATGAATTTAGGGGTTTTTCGTGTCACGGACATAAGGAAAAGTGACAAAAAATCCGATTAAAATGATCAATATCTCCGAAACTACTAACAATTGCTGAACATACATGGGGGTGATTCAGATGCCCCTTGAGGTCCCCTACCTTTGACCTTCGTTTGATCCACCCCTCCGTATACACCCTGTATATTAGTCACTAAGAAAAAATACTTAATTTTAGTTGAGCAAAATCTTTATTTATCATAAAATATTAGGTAAGAACAAAATGTAACAAAATATATTGTTATTTGCAGCTGACAATTGCGGAGTCGGAATAGTGAAACTGGATGTAGGACTGTCCAAAACTATACGAGGGTTGCTATGAATATTTTTAGTTAATTGAAAACCATTAATTTTTTTTACAAATTACTTTAATGTTTTTCAAAATATACTCCTCCAAGTTCAATACATCGCCTCATTCTATAAAACCAATCCTCAAAACATTTAAAAAATGTGTACTGCGGAAGGTCAAAGAAAAGTCGCTCAAATTCTAGTACTGCCTCGTTCGAGTCCATAAAAGTCCGGCCACGCATCATTTTCTTTATAGTGGGGAACAAGAAATAGTCGCACGGGGCCAGGTCAGGACTGTAGGGTGGATGCGACACCAGCTGAACACCTTTACTGGTCAAAAAATCCATTGTTATTGCCGCGGTGTGTGCAGGTGCATTATCTTGGTGAAAAAGAATTCCATGAGTGCCGCTCTTTGGACGATCCTCACCAAGTCTGTCAATTTGTCAATGCCTGGGGTAAACAGACCTCTGTGTACCACTGGCTAGTAACTGTTCTTCGATCTTCGAGTGGAACTACAGCTACTGGCCCCCCGCGGCGAAAGAAAACGGCGATAATTTTTTTGTTCCTCAAACACCCATTGCATAGATTGATGCTTTGTTAGAGGGTCATAGTAGTATATCCAGGACACATCAGTAGTAAGGATATTAGAAACCTGTTGGGAATTGCCTCCGTCGAATTTTTTGAGCATAAACTGGCACCAATCTACTCGCCGGGTTTTTTGCTCTTCGGTCAGCAAATGCGGTATCCAACGCGAAGCGACCTTCCTGACGCCAAGATGATCATGTAAAATGCTTGAAACTGCGGGTGATCCAATACCAAGTTCATGCTCTATTTCCCGATGGGTAATATTTCTGCGTTCTTTAATCAACCAGTCGGCTTTGATCAATGCTTTTATTATGCTTTTATTAAATGCTTTTATAATTGGGTATCTGAAAAAAAAAACAACTAATTTGACAAAAGCAGTAAATTATAAAGTCTCATTTTCATTAATCTTACACTGTCCAATTTTTGGCCTATGTTATACAGTAAATAATTAACTTCTTGCTTATTCCCAGGAGGCAAGGGAGACTCTGCACGTGTTCTTTTCTCTAAAAAATAAAAATAAAAATGAGTAATTACGTTTATACTAATATTATAAATGTGCGCATTCGTCTATTTGTTGACGATGTAACGAAGACACGGATTGTAGTGGGTCAAAGATCGGTGGACGAACTCGAATTTAACCAAATTGTATCTGATGATGTCACGAGAAGAGCTTGTCAAAAATAAACATCCCAGCTGAGAAAATATTTAGAATTTATAAAATCCCATTAGCAAAAGCTCATGCAATTTCATATACTGACATAACAAAGAAAATAACAGGGTAAATTTGTCGGAAACAAGCGTTTTATATAATATTTAACTCCATTTTATACACGAAAAAAGCCCCAACTGCCATTAGAGCCCAAAAAGAAAATACACAAACGGACATCTTCAAAAGTAATTTTTTTACCAAAAAGCAATAAAATAATTTCAAACATTCGTATAGTTTGTAAGCCACCTAAATTATATCCTACAAAACCGAAAATTTTAATAATAATTAAACAAAACACAATTTGAGAGTAGAAAAAGGACACAAATGTCATTGTGGCCACCCATTTGCCATACAATGGAAATTAAGCAATTCCGTAAAATAAAGCCACAATTACCGTTCGGGCTTTAATCAACGGAATGTGCACTACTTAATTAAATTGTGCTAGTTTCTGACACTAAGTATGTTAATATGTTTTTTGTATATTCTTTAAAAATTCATAAATATAAAGTAAAAAAAAAGTACTAGGAATGATTTCAATAATCATTAGGTTATTAAAATTCGTTTTAATTAACTTACTTGGTACATTCCTTTTTCGTTCACCATCGTTTTTTGCCACCATTTTCACTAATCTGTGCCCTTGACGATTCATTTTGTATTTTAAACATACAGTAAACTAATATTAAACGATCTTCTGAATGAAAATTAAAGCCGTTGGAACGCCAAACCACTCAATGCCGCTGTCCGCCGAGTAAAATGGAGAAACGGCGGTTGCGCCCCCTCCTCCCGCACCCGCCGTTCGGTATCGCACGGTGAAAAAGGACAGCAATATACTTAGGGCTTTACTCCGCGTTGAAAGTAAGTCCAATGCAATAGGCTAAGTAAAGTTTTTGGAAGATATGTATATTATATTTATTTTCGATAGTCGTCATCCTAAAGATCAAGAAATTGCGGCTCTTTTATTTTTATTTCCTCTAATATTTTAGAAAAAAATTTTTTAGTTATGAAGTTGACATTTGTACACTTTAATGACCGACTAGCTTGTTGCCTTCGTACTTAATGAAAAAGAAAAAAAACACTTCTATATCTGTCATTGTCAAATCAAATCAAAGTAAACAAACGATTCAATACAACGGCTCTTTTCTGTTTGCTTGTGTTTCATGTGATCAGTGTTTTTAGAAATATTTTTAACGATATCAGAACGAACTCCGGACTTTCGTTTTGCCGCTTTGCTCTAAGACCTTTGCACGATATTTGGTCTACGATTTATTTTCGACCCCTTTGGAACTTCTTCTTGGACACCGATTTCTTCCTTTCTCGACGACTCTTGCTCTGCTTTTTGATAGCCGCGAGAGCACTTTTGAATTGTACAATCCACACAATGAATTCAGGCAATCCCACACGGACTGTGGAAATGGAGTATTACAAAGATTTACTTGAATTTACTTATTTGAATTGAACCGTTTGTTTACTTTGATTTGATTTGACGTTGACAGATATAGAAGTGACAGTTTTTTTTTCTATTTCATTAAATACGAAGGCAACAAGCTTGTTGGTCATTAAAGTTTACAAATGTCAACTTCATAACTAAAAAAAAGATTTCTAAAATATTAGAGGAAATAAAAGTAAAAGAGCCGCAGTTCTATGATCTTCAGGATGACGACTATCGAAAAAAAATATAATTTACATCTCTTCCAAAAACTTTACTTACCCAATTGTGGCTTATTCAAAAACTCAATTTACTATTAAATAAAATATGTTTACTTTAAATTTTTTGATGTCATCTTATGTAACTTGAGACGTAGAACTCAATTTTACAATAAAAACAAAAAGCCACTGTGGTGATTGTGGCTCTTATCGTAGGATACGACGATATGTGTTATCTCTTTCTCTCAAGTCAGTCATAATTGACAAGTGGAAGGGATAGAGCATCACAAATTTTAAATTAATTTAATTATGGAAAAGAAAATGCACCAAATAAAATTTTCACATTTTGATACTTAACTGTTAAAACAATTTATAGTATGTTTTTAGTAGTTTTCTTTCTTACACATTGATTTTTTTCTTAATACAGCTTAAGGAATTGATTAGATTGAACTAAAAATATGTTTGAGGAAAATCTTTATACCATCATTAGAATATTTTAAAGGTTCTGCCGTAAGGAACATTTTATAGACGCTGGAAATCGCCTAAGAAAACCGTTGCAAAAGAAAATGTGTGAACTGTAAACCCGCTGTAAAAATCGATAAGCTAGGTCGAAATCCATCCTTAAGACTCGCACCGAGCGTATACCGGATGTAAAGTGAAGTGACGCCCTCATTACTTTTATTATGTTTTGCAATAAAATAAAGTATTTTCGTGAAACTGGTTTTTTTTTGTACTACAAATGAAAACACAACTTATAGGGTACATAATATAGTTTAATAACAATTCACCTTCGAGTTATTAACTTAACGGAAAAAAGTGGCCACCTTTTCCCGTTAAGCTGACTACTCAAAGAGTAATTGTTAATAAAGTTTGTTACGTATCCCATAAATTGTGTTTTTACTTACACTTCAAAAACATTTCGTCTGATTCGAAGGAAATTTTTTAGTCGATTAGAAAACACAATAATAGTAATGAGGGCGCCACTGGACGCTCGACGTTTGCTCGGTGTAGTCTTAATTTAATCTGTGTACATCACATCACTATAAACGTCAAATGTCAAAACATTTCTCGTCTGGCTTTAGGTTATTAAATACGAATTTTACTATAAATCATTTTTAAACATGAGCATCTTATTAAGCCGTGTCGCTAAATGTTCTCTAATTAGGTGTAAGTATAAAGAATACGTAAATCATTTAAAATAAAAATACGTGCTATGTTATATCGGTCTTTACTTACTGTTTTTGTACGTTTTTAGTATCATGTCGGAGTTTAAGCTGCACATCAGTATTAGAGATTAAGCAGTGGAGACTGGATCGTGGTATGCCAGTCAACCGGAACGCCGAGGGCATCCTTACAGACGGACCAGATTACACCTTTTTAGATGGACGTCCTACGCCCTTGCTGGTATTGCTTTTACACTAATTGACTTTAAATATAATCCGTTTGGTTTTGGCTCGTTTGTTACGAGTACATGTACCCATTTTCAAGTCGTTTAAGATTAGCTTTTTATAGCATTGTTCCCTCTATTAGGCAAGGCTATTTGGCCCTATACTATGTTCGCTGAGGTATTTTTATAAACGTAAACAAACAAAACTATGGATATAGGTGATCAGTCAATAAAAGTCAATCACTTATCTGTCAAAGTTCGAATGAATTCTACAGCATGAAAACAATAATATTGCCTTTGAAATTTGTGACATTTATCTTGACAGAGATTACTGTCAAGTAAATATGAGCCATCAAAACTTTGGCAATACCCATTAAAAACAATAAGGTTTTACTGTGTAGGATCTCAGCCCCAATTAGAATTACCATTTTACAGAATCATATGGTTTACCTTCTTAATGTTTATTGAAATACCTTTATGAATAGCGCATACACTAAGCTAATGCTGTTATATTATAAACTAGCGACCCGCCCTCGCTTCGCTTCGGTTTATTTGAGTTTTCTATAACACACGTACATAAAACAAAATTTATTATACATAAAAACCTTCCTCTTGAATCACTCTATCTATTAAAAAAAACCGCATCAAAATCCGTTGCGTAGTTTTAAAGATCTAAGCATACATAGGGACAGACAGCAGGAAGCGACTTTGTTTTATAGTATGTAGTGATCAACATCTTGTAGCAACCCAATTGAAAAATAATCACATGAAACAATATAGTCACTTATTAAACTAATAATTTTTAATCTCTTTTTTCTAGCACAAGCAGAAACAGCGCATGGAAAAACAACAAGGGTATGCGGAAAGAATTGTTGAGCTCAGTTCTGAATTAGATTTCGCCAAAAAGAGATATCAAAATATGACGGAAGCTAAAGAAGCAGAGCGGCAGAGAATCTTAGGCGATAGATTGAAACCCAAAGGACATATGTTGAACAAGAAAAATTAGTTTATGAAATTTATAATCATTAGTGAATACATTTTGTTAAGTAGTTTAATTGTGTTTTTACTCACTAACATAAAATAACAGTTACCTTTAAATCACCAATATTATTTGTGCTGCAGAGCGGAGCACGTGCGGCTGTGACCCGCGCCAGAGCAAAGTCGGAGTCAGTTCATAACTTATAGCACTTGTAGTACTGTTACGCACCTTAGCCTGATTGTGCAAAGTGAGTTACAGAATTAACAAGTTTGTCGAGTTGTTGGTAATTCTGTAGCTCTACCTACCCCACTCTGGCAATGTATGGATGTGGTAGGAGTCACCAGCAAAAATTAGTTGTAGATGTGCCTGGTGTGATTAGGTACAAGTGATAAATGCAAAAATGGCAACGAGGACGGTTTCTCTGCCGCCAAAGCAGTTTTTTGTGTGCAACCTTTTTACAACTTAAACGAGCAACGCCATCTGCAAATGAATATGAACACTACAATGTCACTAAAACACGTTGCTTAGCGAATATTGTCATATTGGTCTAGTAGATGGCAGTAAGATAAGCACTTGGTGACAGAGTTACTCCACAGATGGCGCTGATGGCATCACGGTCCTATAACACAAGATGTACCGTTTAGGGTTCCGAAGTCAAATTAGGAAGCCTTATAATTTTGCCAGGTGCGTCTGTATGTCTGTAGATCACACTCACCTTTTCTCAGAAACTATCAAAGTTACAAAACTTTGTGCACATAGGGTGCCGGCACCAATGATGGATACTTAGCTGACAGGCACCAGTAACGGACACTTTACTCTGAATTCAAATTGCTTGTTCGTTATGCTTTCACAGCTAAACCGCTAAACTGATTTAAATGGAAAATTGGTATGGAGATAGTATGAACCCCAGGGAAGGAAATACTAGTAGGGTATACTTTTTAACCCGGAAAATTGGACAGTTCCCGAAAATATCGATAAACGAAATCTACACGGACGGAGTCGCGGGCAATAACTAGCTAATCAAATTCAAGCCCAACGAAAACGAAGAGGCAGGTAAAAACCCAGTAAAAAGTCGTTAATTTCACCACATCGTGTTTTTTTTTCTTACCACGGTATTATTTAAAAGAGATGTAAAGCTGCGCCGTAATTAAAGTACCTACGGGCTTACTTTTAAAGCTCTCGGCGCGTTCTAGACATTGTTCTTGTGGCATTTAATTTCAACAGTATACTTTACTGCCTGGAGCTTTCGCTTGCGTTAACTTTTAAAGCTCTTTTATATGTAACAGGCAGGATGCTGTTATAAATAAAAAGTTGCAACTTGTAATTAAGTACTTTTAATATCTTCGGCTGAGGTTTATAACAGGTACCTAAAGTCAAAGGCTCTAATAGGTATCCACCATCCATGGTAAAAAACTCCAGTAAATGACCTCTTGCTTAAAGTTGTGTACAAAACTAATAATGGAATTTACGTCAAATTTCAAATATAGAATGTCGAACGGATCATCAATTAATACACTCAAGAGCTAAGAATGTACTCTAACCGCCTTACTTATAAACGTGAAATAACCGTGGGGTACCTAAACAATGCTTTTTCCATATCTGTCACATTCAAATGTCACAATGACAGCTAAGGACAAAGCATGGTTTAGCCACCCACGGTTATTCCACGTTTTAAGTAAGGCGGTAAGTGTTAAACGTTAGCTCGGGTTGGTGGTTTTCGACACTTCAAACAAAGGGTGTTAACTGGTAAGAAATTCGAACTAACCTCGGTACGTCTCCTACCTTAACTAGCTTCATTAAGGACCAGTTATTACTTTATCTGTGGATGCAGTGAAGCGTTATAATTTTATACATTACCCAAAACGAATCGAATGGATACAATTCCAAATTTAAATTTTAAATGGAAAGGCCCGAAAGGGTATCACACAATCGAATCACTGTCAACGGGCGATAATGTAATTAATTTAATCAGTCGTGAGTGAATCGTGAAGTCGAAATTTTGCCGCGCAAAATGCATTTACAATTTCCAAGCTCCAATTTAAATTAATTTAACAAAAAGCAGAGCACAATGTAATTATATTCGAAATTCGGTCATCGCGCTTACCTTTTTAGCGTTCGAAATGTAAAATAATTTTGCTAGCTTTCTTTTGTTTGGAATCGTCTTCCGAGAATCCGTATTTTTTAATTCCTCTTCTAATTAGCTGTCAAAGTCACGGGCTGGCGTGCGCATTCAGCCAAGTCATTCCTCGGATATTAAATAATTTTAGGAATGGCCGTCCGGATACGGTTAATATCGAATGAATCGCTGTTTAGAAATGAAAATAATTTAAAAGCCGAATGCTATTTAAAAAGTATTTATTTTAATATTGTTTTTTAAAGGTCTTCCTTATCCTGATTTAACAACCATAGATATTGGTCTTAAATCTGTCTACGTTGTAAAATTATTTATTGAAAAGGGCATTGGGTAACTTTGTATTAAGAAAACTGATAGTTTTATTTTCAGCGGCCACGCATGATTTATACATGGTTATTCAGAGCACCTCTAAATACACATAGAGATATTGTTAACTAGCGATCCGCCCTCGCTTCGCTTCGGTTTATGTGAGTATAATGTAGCCTATAGCCTTCCTCGATAAATGGGCTATCTAACACTGAAATAATTTTTCAAATCGAACCAGGCAGTAGTTCCTGAGATTAGCGCGTTCAAGCAAACAAACAAACTCTTCAGCTTTATAATATTAGTATGGATTTATGGCGGTAAATAATATCGGAGCGGAGATATTACAGATTTAAGTAGGTAGGTATATTTTAGTTTTTGGTACTAAAAGTACGCCCATTACATAACAAAACACGCTTATTTTGAATAATTATATAATTATTTACCACTTTTACGAATGGCCGCTCACCTTGAAAATGTATGACTTTTACATAATATCTATGACATTTTACCCAAACCCCTTTACAAACCATAAAGATACCTTTTCACGGTCTTATTTAAATACATCCAAAGTTTAAGCTTGGTTGTTACAAAATGGCTCCCAAATAAGATATTTAATACATAGATTAACTGGGTTGAAATATTGGAAATACTAACAAGGTATCTTTACAATTTATTGAATTTATCTTTTGTTAGTAGACAAAGGATCAGTTTTGAATACCGGGCACAGATGTTAAATTTACAATGCTTTTCCATTTTCTATTCGTTCGCATGTAACGTTTCGCTTCAGCATTCTTTACCTATGATGCAGGTACTGCCAAAGAATGGAATCTGCTTCCTTTCTGGAGAGTCGGTAAGTAGGTAGTTCTTGCGAATTTCAAGTTTTAGGATGGCTAAACAGAAAGTCTTGATTACTGTAAAACGGAAAGGCTATTAATTTGCTATTAAGATATTTCTTAAATAAGGTAAAAGCACCTATTATAGACAATGCTCCAGTGATGAACATTATCATTTTTTTAAATCAAAACATATCAATACGAAACATTTTATTCTAATAGTAGTAATCCCGAATAATTTAATATAATCTAATTGTAGCACTAAAAGCATTATCAATGTCAGAGACTTAGGTATATTTATGGAATTGTTCATAACTGGAGCACTGTCCATAATAGGAGCTTTTACCTTATACATGTAATAATAAGATTCTATATACAAATATATAAATATATTCTATATATAGAAAGAGATATCAGAACGAAAGTGAGTGGACGGGTCGGAAGGGGCGTAAGTAAGGCGTACTTTTTCGAGTCAAATCGGAGAAATACAGGCCGAATCTTAAGTACCCGAAACCGACCTGCGTGCATGTCTCGAATCTCGATGTATGAATGTGGAAGAAGCGAAAGAAATTTGTCAAGATCGTAGCAAATGGAAAGAAGTGGTCCCTGCCTACCCTTTTGGGAGACAGGCGTGATTTAATGTATGTATGTAATAAGATTCTAGATAGGGTTCCGTATAAAAAAGTCCGTGACAGGAATTGAAACTTATAGCTGGTGTCCTCGTTAGTATGTTTTCCTCTTCACGGTTTAACAAAACAAACATCCACTTCCCGTTAAAAAAATGTTAGTAATTGATCGAAATTCGCTAAAATCGCCTCGTTACAATGTCCACTTAACTGTGAACAATTTTGAACGCATCCTAACAATATTAACATCTATTTACTAAAGATAATGGAACCTCAATTTTACTCATCCCCTATTATCCAGTGTATAAAGGCTTCAGTAACCTATTTAAACCGACAACAACGTGGTCAAGCCCATGGCTCCACTGCGTGTCGAGTTTCCAGGCAAATTACTCCGCCGGGCATTCTAATCGTTAGGCTTCAACAATGGCTTGTAGAATTAAGTGGACAAAAGCATAGAATAAGAATGGTACAGTAGTGGAATGATGTTTTACATAAATAAGGAGGACTTTTTCCCGTGTGGTTGCCGGGTTAGAATAGTGTCACTCTATGTCTTCCCGTGGATGTCGTAAAAGCCGATTACGGGAATAAAGGCGTGTACTCGTAGTACTGTTAGGCGATGGGCTTGCAACCTGTCACTAATACACTTGTAAATATCTAAGCCAAGTTGTGCAAAATGTGGTTACAGAATCTCTGCCTACCCCACTCTGGGAAAGGTGTGAGTACATGCATGTACTCGTATGTATGATTTTTTGAGGGATAATCCCGATAAAATGGAATCAACTATGCAGCAGTAAGTACCTACTGTACTGTACGCTCAATCTCAACGGCTAATAAGGAATATTCACGACTTTTTTTCACAGATTCGATAAAAGCTGATTAATGTAACAAACAGTTGAGAAAAGTATATTTTTTAATAGCTATAAAAATAACTTAAGATGTAAACCAACAGACATTTGTTCCTGTCTCTTTCTAACAAAACAAAATTTAACATGCAGTTAATATGGCCGACGTCATAGTGCATATCAGAGGGTCCAGACAAGATGCATTACGCAATCGATTCTATTCGTTTAGTTTTTAGACCAATCGCGTCACTGGCACATCACGTGACTTTTCGTATCACGTCATCTACCAGTGACGCGATTGGTTTAAAAACTAAACGCAGTTTAAAATGCTAGTTACATCCGTATTTCTTGACCGATTTAAATTTTAATTTCACTTTTGGTGATATCTTTTACGTTATTTTCGTATTTTGTGAAGAAATACACACATAAACTCACGCCTTTATTCCCAGAGTGGGGTAGGCAGAGCTACAGAACTTCCAACAACTACCTATAAAAACTTTTTGATAATTCTGTAACCACATTTTGCATACTTAGGCGAAGATGTTTACCAGTGTATTAAATAGTGACAGGTTGCAAGCCCATCGCCTAACATTTGTGAAGAGATGCGATTTCAAAAATCCATTAATATTCCCTACATAATGGATTTCCTTGACTTTACTGCTCTTCGATTGTTTGCGACAAAAGTCGACCATAAAAGGTTTACTCCACGCGGTCACTCTAATAGGATGTGGCATATCTGGATCAGTGCGGAAAAGCAAAGCGGTCGGGGCAGATTGGAGCTTAAATTGATGAAACCTTTGAAGGCAAATTAACTTAGGCATCCTATGCTCGTAGCTCTTAAAGGGATGAACCGATTTGGATGTGTTCTTTTTAGATAAAGATAAAGATAAAATAAATTTATTGTCAGAAACTGTGTACATTATAGGTCACAAAATATAAAAGGTCCAACAGTTTGCCTATTTCGGGCGTACAATAACAAGTAGGTAAGTATATTATATTAAAACAGTCTTAAGGTATACATCTAAAATATTCACTTAAATTGTAAAAGCTTTTCATTAATAGCCATTTCTTGAGCTTTGCTTTAAATCTTACCCCATCTAGCGATTTAATATCTTCAGGCAAATGGTTAAATATTTTTATTCCAGATACATATGCGCTCTTACTAAGTATAAAGCTGGAAGGTCTAACTGTACATACTTACATCATATTTATATTGGGATCGGATATTATTTTTAAATTCGCTTTTTTATAAAAATGTCATTTCGGTCTCTAACAAATAAACAATTATTTGAAAGCAGGTTGTCCTCGTGGCAAGTAAAAACTCACGAGAAGTTTAAAGAATTGGGATTGTTCATATTTTTACAACTACTCCAATTCGAAAACCATTTCGAGGAATAGGGATTTAAAGCCGTTCCTCATTATTAAGTTTTTGAAATATTTATCTATTTAGGATATTTCGACTAAAGGTTATTTAACCTTTGTTTGACTTTCGTTTTCGGCTTGACGCCCTCCTAGGTGTATCTTACGGGTTAGGCGAAAACAGCTTCAAATAGTATGTTTTAAAACACTATTACAATCACTTTTTTTCATTGGATAACATTTAATTGTTGTAATTTATTAGGAAATGCCGTCCCAAATTTAAAATAATCATGTCATCCACAAAATGGTGTTAAATAAATAAAGATATTAAAACAAAACTATTGGGTCAAATACAAAATTAATGAAATAAGCATTTTAAAATTTCCTATTCTTTCGAATTAAAAAATAAAAACCGTGAGTTTTTTTTTTGTCATTCCCAATTATGTTTATCGATATAGGCAATCCCTAGCTCTGCCGTCCAACGGCAGAACGCTGCAAGTCAAAAACCCTAGTTTTGAGAAAAACGCGTTTAAAGGTTTTTATGTTTCATGCTACAAATCACCTATTATTTATTGTTTTCAAGTGTTGATGGTTTTTGTAATTTATGAGTATTTATTCCTTCTATATAGCCGAATAGTCAAATAATTATTAATGAATATAATTAATATAATATATGCGATAAACAAAACTACGTATAATATACTAACTAAACTAACTACATATAATAAAATTTCCTATTCTTTTGATTGAGAAGATAAAAACCGTGAGTTTTTTTTTTTGGTCAATCCCAATTAGAAGAGAGTAGGTAGTGGTAGGTATGGTTCTGCGAAGCATAAGTACTTAATTACTTATGAGCACTTCCCTCAAAGTTTAGTGATGTGGAGCAGCGTTGAAGTAACCGTCGGCAGCCCGACGGAGTGCGATGACAGGATACTAGCGTCGCGGGGGTGGCACCCGGTGTGTAGCACCGGATTCCACTACATTACCACTGTATTTTGAATACTGTAATCGAAGTGAAAGCAAAGTGTATAACTCGGTCTTAACACCTATTAAATACCTGCCATAAGTCTTGGATAAAATGGTTTGTTTTATGCCCTTGTTGTATAATCTACATACATACATAGGTACATTAAACCACGACTGTTTCCCAGAGAGGTAGTCAGAGACCACTTCTTTCCATTTGCTACGATCTTGACAAATTTCTTTCGCTTCTTCCACATTCATACATCGAGTCATGCACGCACGTCGGTTTCGGGTCCTTAAGATTCGGCCCTTTTCCAGTATTACTCCGATTTGACTCGAAAAAGTACGCCTATAGGGCGGCCCCTTCCGACCCGTCCACTCACTTTCGATCTGTATATCTCTTTCGTCAATCTTCTTTCATCCATCCTTTCCAAATGACCGAACCATCGAAGCATGCCCTTTTCAATCTCAGTCACTACATCTTCTCCTAATATAATAATCTACTATTATTTAATTCCATTTGGACCTTTGTTGTTAAGTGAATACGTCATAAATACGTACTCGAAATACTTGAATATGCGTACACGAGTATGTATGTTTCCACCAATTAGGCCACATGCATACTGTATCAATCAACAATGCACCGGATTTGCCAGCGTTAATTAACGATGACCAGTGTAGTGATTCTCTGAACAACGACGGTATGATCTACGGACGAGTGAATGTCCTAGCGGCGAGTTTAAGTAGTCCCGTCAGTGCGAACAAAACATATTTTAGCGCGTGCATTTTCAATTTAGCAGCATGGTTTCAGCCAATGGATCGAACGTATAAGGATGTTTAATTGAAAATGATTCAGATTCAGATTCAGAATCAGATTTTATTACTCAATATAACACAGTATAAATTACATTACATGTCAAATTATATGCAGTTACATTGAGATCGTCAGAAATAGAATTAAATTATAATAGTAAAAATAGTAAAAGTCAACACAAAAACAAAGTAAGTACATTACAAAATAGAATAAAATAAAATAAAATAATAATAATTAAAAGTCAAACTAATTTACAAGTCAAAGTCAAGTGCATGCGCTAAAATGTGTTTTATTTATTTATTTATTTATTTATTTATTTATTAAGGATATCAACAGCACATTACAAATCATGTAAACAGTAAATTTAACAAGACAATAGTGCCAATTACAGACATCCACCTATGAGCTATGAATAAAGAACGAACAACAACTACCAGATACATGCAAGTAGTTTACAAATTTGTAGGTAAATAAAGACTATCGTTACAGCCCGCCCGTCCGTTGTTTTTGGGAGAATAACACCCCAGTCGGCCAGCCGGAATTTAATTTAAATCGAGCTTTGACTAGTCAAGTGATGGGTGGCTTGTAAGTTTCAAAAGTGAAGCTTTCATTTAAATCTCTACAGTTTTCAAATTTCATGCAATATTCTGAAAGTTACCAAAGCGAAGTCGTTTAATTTCTGAAAATTATTATAGTTTTGACATGTATCGTAAGTAACGGGAACTATTCATGAAATTTAAACGAACGAAACGACGAACGAGGTTTTAAACGAAAATTGAAGCTATCGGAAGGATTCTATGATTGACCACGAGCGAAGCGAGTAACACACGAGACGTAAAATAACTTTTCGCCCGTGTATAACACAAAACTTTTCACATCAATACAGCGAGGAAAATAAGAAAAAGGGTGGTTGTTTTTGCTGGCTGATGTTTTTTTAGCTGTCAAATATCACTTAAGCTGCCTTCAAACGTCAGAACTCTTTCTTCTCATGTGAGCAATAAACAAAAACGGGTTTCCGAGGTAGTGAGATGAAAAATATTTTCCTTTGACCATCTACAAGGTAACCTAAGAAAAATATTATTGCAAATAAATTCTGTGCTTATGTCTAGCGACCCCTGAAATGGTCCCCAGAGCTAGTTATTTGAAATAACATGCAGTCGCGTTCAGGGTTCCTTGATGTTATTATTGCAACAATCGCGAGTTGGTCGACGAGCTCTACGATGTACTCGGGCCATAACCAAGATGCATTACGCCAACTAGTGTTTCTATTCGGTTTTTAAACCAATCGCGTCACTGGTAGATGGCGCGATACGAGGAGTCACGTGATCTACCAGTGACGCGATTGGTTTAAAAACGAAACGAATAGAAACGATAGTTAGCGTAATACATATTGGCTAGGGCCTCAGGGGGCCATGCGTAATCGATTTTCGAATGGACAAAATATACAGGATTGACGTAAAGATGATCGAATCGGCCGTTTATTTCAAACTCCATACATTTCAAGTCGATAGAAAACCAAAACGTTAGCAGTGTTTGCCTGTTGGCTAGGCGAACTGAGGAGTTACCATGGCACACTAAAGCAGTTCTGTTCAGGTTGAGAGAAAGGGACAGCGCTATAGTAGTTATACAGCTCTGTTCCACGTTGTTGAATTTTGGAATGCATGACCCTAAGAGCTCGTATGATGGAACTGCATGTTGACGACGGTCTGGAGTAACAAAAAAAATAACCAAAAAAAAGCGAAGATTTTGTCCACGACTCCTTCGACTTCGCCTTTATTCCGGTAAAGAATACTCCAACAGTAAATGGAAAGAAAACTAAGGAAGCAAGGCTTTGATTGAATAATGTGAGTAATATGTTATTGCACCAGATGGAATTTATTCAATACCAAAGTGCAGATGTATAATCCAGTTTACTACCTCATATTGCTCATTATGTTAACGTAAAGAAGGCACTCATTTACTTGCCGATCAAAAAAAAAAACAGGCGATGTGACCTCGTGGCGACCAGATGTCAAAAAGTTTTGTTATAAATGCAGCACTATTTCATTCTAGTCAAGGTTTTATACAGATTGATTTGTATGAACTTTGTAAAGTACAAGGGTCGTCAAGGGGTAAATAAATAAACTTCGGGAGGACAATCTCACACAAATTGAACTAGTCCCTAAGTAAACTCTAGGCTTGAACTATCTAGAGATAACATAATTCTAAGGAGAAACGCATACACGTTGCTTAAATACTAAAGGGCCACAAATCAAAATGTGTTTGTGGTGCATTTCAATTCGGAATGCTATATAATCTAAGTTTTAAATCAAACTATATCTGTTTTTGTTTTGTGCCGCTTTAGTATTTAAGCATGTAGAAAACATAACCGCTGGCTTTGAATTCTAGTGTCGTCATCAATCTCACGCTTCTTAATGCCACATCAAACCCTTTGTACGTTAACTGTCATACATAACAGTTCTAATTACAGTTTTGACTCGGTGTAAATCTTCAGTCATGAAAATGTGACATTGCATTTTGAGCAAATGAATGCAGATTGCTTTCAGAGATTCGTTAATATTGTAGCAAAACACTTCAGTTAATTTAAAACGTAACAAAGTATCTTCAAGGTTATCTAGCTAGTTCAAGTTGTGCAAGTCAATTTTTTACTAAAGTCGACGTCAATTGAATTTGTGATCGATGTAAACAAATTAGTACCGTTTGACACATAACCTCAAATATTCACCAAGCGTGTTTTTGTTAAAAATAACGTACCTATAATGAATAGTTTTTTCATCTTAAACTTATATGAAAATAATGATCTAGTATATAAATCGTTGCAAAGACCTCACTTGATCTTTAAAAGTACCTGATAATCGAGTAATCATGGTGATTTGGTTCGTTTGGGTTTGTTTACATCTTTTTCAAGTTCTATTGACGGCGATTTTAGTACCCTGTGATTGATATGTGAAACCGACAATGCAATGCAAGCAATTATAGAACTGGGGCCATATTCCAGTCTTTTTTTTACTCGCCGCCATTAATATTGCAATTATAAAGTTGATAATAAAGCAACAGGTGGACAGACAATGTGAAATAAACCCCCTAATCTGATGATGGAGTTAGGAAGTGGCTTCTACATTTCTGTAAACCCACTAAGTTTGGACTAGGCCCAAAATGCAGATGTCCGTTTGACGTAAAAAAAGTCAAAGAAACAATATACATTTGGAGTTTGTTATTTCTGTAACACTTACCTCCTTGCTTATAGGTAAGATGCAAATGTCAATTACAGATAAGGACAAAGCATGGCATAAATTATTCCAAGCTTATTCAACGTTTATAAGTAAGGGGGTGAGAATAAAACGTAACAAGCGAATGCTTTGATACTGCTGTCGTTTCACACAACAGTGCAATTTGCTATCATTATAACACTCCCTTTGTGCGTCAACTGTCGTAAGATCCTAATTACCATTCCGTCTCAGGCATCTCGGCGTGAACGTGAATTACTCTGAGGAAATGCAGGAGGAGGTTATTCGGGGATTTCGCAGTCAGCAGTTTAAGTTTGGTCACGGTTATGTTAGCACAGCTGGGGTGTTGTTTTCTCAAAAACAACGGACGGTCGGACGAATGAGCGAAATCGCAGCGGCGAGTTTAAGTAGTCCCGACAGAGCGAACAATAGTACATTGTGTATTAAGGGTGGTAAAGAAAGAATTACAAACGAGAGTCTGTTAGAAGCCCGAAGCCGAAGGCTGAGGGCTTTAATGACTCGAGCTTTGTATTTCCTTTACCACCCGTGTAACATACAATGTATTTCATCACAATTGCGAGGAAATGAAATAAAATCAGACAAAAGATCATATTTTTAACTTATTAGGGCTAGACTACATCATTGTCTGTGATTTACCACAGATAATGTCAAACGTGTTCGGAGTCCGATTCTAGTGACAGTCGAGATCAATAGTTTATTATGCGAGATTTTTAGGAAATTGTATGGAACTGACATTTCATCTCGAATAAAACTTCATATCGCATGGCACAAGACGTATAATATAAAAAAAAAAGCTATTACGCACGATAGGGCGTATTGGTAAAAAAGGCCCACCGGTATTATTTTGGATTTACGGTCGATTTTTCTAGCATGTTAGGACACTATTTACGAGCAAGTGTGATGAAAAAGACATTTTAGCGCGTGCATTTTCAATTTAGCATCATGGCTTCTGTTGATAAGATCGAACGTACCTATAAGGCTGCCTAATTATGAACGCACGCGCTAAAATGTGTTTTGTTCGCTTTGACGGGACTACTTAAACTCGCCGCTGCGCATTCGCTGATTCGTCCGACTGTCCGTTGTTTTTGAGAGAAGTTATTCTCTGTACCCATGTGTACAGTAACTGTACAAAAAAAAATTGTTTTAAAGTAAATAAGAGTTGACTATCTATATCTGTTACTAGCGACCCGCCCTCGCTTCGCTTCGGCTTATGTGAGTATGATATAGCCTATAGCCTTTCTATGGGCTATCTAACACTGAAAGAATTTTTCAAATCGGACTAGGAGTTCCTGAGATTAGCGCGTTCAAGCAAACAAACTAACAAACTCTTCAGCTTTATTATCACTACATAGTATAAAACAAAGTCGCTTCCCGCTGTCTGTCCCTATGTATGCTTAGATCTTTAAAACTACGCAACGGATTTTGATGCGGTTTTTTTTAGTAGATAGAGTGATTCAAGAGGAAGGTTTTTATGTATAATACATTTTGTTTTATGTACGTGTGTTATAGAAAACTCAAATAAACCGAAGCGAAGCGAGGGCGGGTCGCTAGTATTAGTATAGATTGTGATAAGGACAAAGCATGGTTTACTATCCCACTGTTATTCCAAGTTTATAAGTAAGGCAGTTAGTATTTGATCAACTCGTGTAGCGCCAGTAAAATACATTTATTTGGCTGAAATCCCTTTGTACATCAACTATCATTAAATTCTAATTACCGTTCCATCTCTGTGTGGATTCATTCTGTTTCAAATAAATTAATACAGGTGCAGGACAGGGTTATTCTAGATGTTGAAGACCTTTTAGTTATAGTTTAGGTTTTGACGTCGTGCTGGCGTAGTTGGTAGTGACCCTGCCTACGAAGCTGGCGGTCCTGGGTTCAAATCCCGGTAAGGGCAGATATTAGTGTGATGAGCGCGAATATTTTGTTCCTGAGTCATGGATGTTTTCTTTATATTTAAGTATATATTTCTCTATATTAGTATTCATATAGTTGTCTAGTACCCATAATACAAGCCTTGAGCTTAGTTTGGGACTAGGTCAATTGGTGCGACATTGTCCCCTGTTTTTTTTAGGTGAGGTTTTTACTAGCAAAGTTTTGAGGTTACCTAGACTCGCCCTGTTTGCTTATGTTAAATAAGGGTCTAGTTATTATTTATTTAATCTTTATTGCAGAAAAGAATAATCTTAATATGCAGGCGAACTTAATGCCGTAAGGCATTCTCTACCAGTTAACCTTTAGGCAAAGCAGAGATTGTAGTTATATTGTTTTACCTGAAATCATTCGCTCTAATCTCACATTACTTAATTTCATATATTATGGTCTAAAATCTTATCAGCATTCATTTGGTTCTCTATCGTTTGCCCGAACTTCAATTGCCATAATTGTATCACTTGCTATAATATTAATATGCCATAACGGGTTTTTTTCTGGAACCGTTAACTATTCGGAATTGTTATATGATGACATGTAAAAATTACCAGAAAGATTTACGGTTTCAAAAAAAAACAACTTTTTATGGCAAATGAAATTCGGGCAAACCTAGTGACACATACCAGTGATAATTAGGTACCTATGATTCAAGGCATTATTCATTTTGCTTTCATGCACTCGTCTTATGCAAAATGAAAATTAGATCATTTGTTTTTATGTTTTAAACATTACACACCCGTTGGACGTTAATAAAGTTAGATTAACAGATATTTAAAATGGAAGAACATTTATCCGAATGGGCTCTATTAAGCAAAGCAACTAAGTATATTAGAAGTGAATGTAAAATGTTTTACTCTTTCGAATAGGCTGCCAGGTGTGGATATAACGTTGATGGTTTATGCAGCGCAGGATCTTTGCACAAAGGGCCGACGAAACCGCTTTGTTAGCGACACTGTAACAAAGTTGTCGCGCGCGGTATTAATTAAAAACTATTGTAGTTGTACATAAATATATTTTCACTTCTCATGCTCTTTAAATGTTACTTTAGTCCCTGCACATCGCGCCTAAAGCTCCTTATTAATCTCTAGGGATTAAAGTTTTGCTTTTAATTTACATTGTTAACCCCTGAACAAGAATCGCGGTGTTTGTGAATGGAGGATTATCGCCAAATTTCAGTGAGTTAATATAGACAAAAAAAATTAAGGGCGTGGAAATAACCTCAAAATGAGAACTGTGCAAAAATATAAAAAAACGATTAACGATCATGAAGTCCAAAAAATTCGACTGACTATTGGTATTTTAGAGAATCAGTTTAATTTGAAACACTCAGTAATTACTTAAATGTTTGAATGGCATGTCACTTACGTGTTAATTTACTTATGATAAATTACAATGATCAGTGACATTTGATTTAATTTATTGTACACATATACTGCTTTGAGATGCTATTTTACCACTTTCTGTTACTATTGTCTGTACCTACTTATAAATACTTGTGAAACAAGTCTTTGGACTAGTATTTTTGTATACGCATACTTACTTGAAAAACTCAGTAAGCGATTTTCCTAGTATGGTTCACCTCTAGCCCACAGATCTTCAAGGTTAGCCTGGGAACTGATTCCAGACGAGTGCTCAATTCCTGTGACGTCATGCGAAAGGATTCGGGTTTATTCGGCCTTTTGAAGTCTCGAAATTCAGTACACTTAAGTGCAATCCAAACAGGTCACATACGTGATCCGTTTTGCTCTCAAGTGTATTTTTAACTTTATGTAAATTTATTCGGGTTGTTTGCCGTGCTCTGTGCCGGAATCTTTAATTATCATACAAGTTGGACCCCTTTCGGAGTTTTTGGCACACGACGTAAAAATACGTTAGGTCACGGTTTGACGTTTGTACAGTCAAAGTCGTAAGTGATTACTTTTATTCTTGTCGCTTTGACGTCGGGTAAGGGATTCTTTAAAACAACTCGCTTTTTAATTATCTCTTGAATTATTTACGTGAGCCGAAGTAGTCCCGCAAACCGCAAGCATATTAACGTTTCGTCGAGGGCTAGCGACAGCGAGAGCGTCTAGCCATAGTTAATTGAGCCGGCGTGATAGAATCGTAAAGGTGTTCATGTCTAGTATCTCCGTTGACAGTACCTACATTAAACTAACGTAAGTTAACGATTATTGAAAATCGATAAAATGTGGATTTACGTAAGCTGATGACAGATCGCGTCAACCGCTTATGTAAAGCATACATTTCAAACCTATAATAAACAGAAATGCCATTCACATTTTTTGACATTCGATCGTATCGATAGAAGCCATGCTGCCATATTGAAAATGTAATTGTATAATGTGTTTTGTTCGCTCTGACGGGACTACTTAAACTCGCCGCTGCGATTTCGCTCGTTCGTCCGGCCGTCCGTTGTTTTTGAGAGAATAACACCCCAGATGGTTGTATACATCTTCATAGTTTTGAAGCTGCAGGTAATCAATCTGCAGGCCAAAAACAATCTTATACAAATAACAACAAATAACTAAATCTCTTACGTCTCTCATTAAGATCCTTCGATTTATCAGGAACTTCAGTACCTATCCTAAACAAATGAATTACGTATGCAATATGCTGATTGGAAACCACAGGCGCTCCAATCTAGTCCGTGCTCGTAGACAATAGGATTGAAAATTGCTCGTGCACGCAGTCAGGTAGAGCGACCGGACAGATTAAATTCTCTCTGAGGACTAGGATGGTCGGGAAGCTCGAGAGCTTTGTGGTCCAAGGCACAAGCGTTGTACTTGACATTATTTAATTAAAGAGTTTAAAAATAATAATAAAGTGACTTCATATTGTAATACGCAACATACCTCTTTATCTACTTTACCAACCAACCATTGGCATGGTCTTTATTCTTCATTTGGTCGCACTTAGTGATGATTTTTCATAGATAATTTGTATAATGTCTAAGTACGCCGTTTGTCATTAAACCTATTGTTTTATAATGTTTATAATGTAAAGGCAGAGTTAAAATAATACGACGACAATATGGGGAAAACCCAAACCCATCACTGAAACCTGCATCAAAATCGGACTAGTAGTTATGGAGAGAAATGGATACCGTCTTAGGTAAAAAACAATGTAAGTACCCAGAATAAGTGCGCAGGGCCTTCTACTACTTAGGTATTTTGTTTCAACCTATTGCATTTGTATTATTAACGACCCGTCTGCCTTTACTGTCAAGTTAATAAACTTGCCATCACATCATCATCATCATTTTTTTATTATCATCAGGTGACTCGCTTGCTCGTCTTGCCTCCTTTTTCTAATTAAAAAAAAACTAGCATAACGGAAACTTAAACGTAATAAGGTTTATTAAATCTTTATATTTATTTATAGATAATTATGTATAAGTATATATTCACTGAAGAATGTATTAGCAATAATTAGGATAATTATGTTTTAAGTTTTTAGTTTTTATCTCTGTCTTCTTTGTTTGTGCACCCACAATGTAAATTTCAGTTTAGTTATATGGCCGACTGGTAGAGAATGCCATTACGCATTGGGTCCGCCATTGGTACCTACTTATTAAATAAATAAATTAATATAGATAATGTGGAATATACCTTTGACATCATGCCTAAAAAAGACAAGCCACCAGCCTCTTGTCACTTAGGCCGTTTTCAAAAGTTTCAAAAGCCAACGTCCTGCAAGTCTTCGAGAGGCTCCCTTCTGCCGTGTCTGCCGCTATTTGCTCTGTGGTCAAATTAGAACCCTTCACGCGCCGAGGAACTTCGGTGAGGCTTTTAGGAAGTTACATTGATTAAGAGTAGTCTTACGATTGGTTATAGGTACTAAATCTTTAGATTAAGGTGCGTTTTGGTACTTTTTGCAATCTGCTTTAAGATGTTAGGTGACAGCTTGCATGTTTGTAGCACTTGCAATCCATTGACGGGTTATTTTAACATTTTTGAGCCGATAGTTATTGCAGCGACGCAATGTATCACGGAAAGTATGCGACTATCGCGCAATGAAACTGGGCCTTTACGATGGTACTGGGTACTGGTTTTTTTTTTGTAGTTTAGGTTAATTCTATAGGTTTAGCCAAACTAACTAGAGTTAGCTATACTGGCAGATACCATAACCAAGTATAACCTTTGTATTTATGTTATACGTTCGATCCATCGGCAGAAACCATGCTGCTAAATTGAAAATGCACGTGCTAAAATACGTTTTGTTCGCACTGACGGGACTACTTAAACTCGCCGCTTGGACATTCACCCGTTCGTCCGTCCGACCGTCGCTGTTGAGAGAATCACGCTGATTCGCACTCGTACTTTCTCTTTACGTTTTTAACGTGTCTCTGTACGTTTTTACGTTTTCGGCTGTAAATTTTCTGTAGTAAAAAAACCTGTTTTCTTTTTTAAATGTTTTGTAGATCGAATTATCAGACAATGACCTCTGGCCTTAGAAAGCTTTTAAATACATTTATACAATTAAAACGAAGAGCATTTTAGAAAAGCTCTCAGTAACATAATTCCAAAATCCAATTTTATACGCAAAGTGCTCGCACTAAAACTCACTTAGCCTAAAATAACACCGGTGTGGTGAAGCGGATTTACTTTTTAAGATACATTTTACATTCTAGATTATTTGAGACTGGAGTAGTTAATCCGAGAACTGGTTTATTTGTTCATGCATCAGAGGGAATATGCGAAATCACTTAAGCATTTCGTTTGGAGACATGTGTGACAGTACCCTTACCATGAGTTACAATTACCGTACTCGCTAGCGAGTCGAATGCTCTGTCCCTCGCACTTTATAAGAATACTTGCGAGGTCTGCGAGGGACAGAGTATTCGACTCGCTAGCGAGTACGGTAATTGTAACTCATGGTAAGGGTACAGATGTAGTAAATTAATGACGGCGTTTTTATATTAATTTTCTCGATGACGCGATACGTTAACTTTATGAACGTTAACGTTACTCGATAGAAGGTATTTTTTTTTACGGATAGTGCTCGTTTGGGAGGTAGGGCCATATTTTTCGCAGTAGATTATTTTGCCGAAGATTTTTTTTAATCAAAAATAATACCAGTACTTATCATAATTTTCCAATCTGTATTTATATGAATAGTTATATATAATTTCCACAGATCCCATATTGCTTTTCATATGTTATCGTATTGTTATTTACTCGGCTGCCATTACTGTCAAGTAAACAGAGCTATCATAACGTTGACAATACGATAATATTACAAAAGCAATATGGTTTCACCCAGTAGAATAGAAACCCTGACACACTACCATAAAGTTTCTGCAGTAATGTTATCAGCAGTAAAAAAATGCTATTAATACCTAATTAATCTATTATTCTATCATAAGTCCTCTATCATACGTTCAAAACCCGTAGGCAATGACCAGCATTACCTAAGGTCTGATTTTTATTCCCACAGAAAAAATGTAAACAAAGGTGTTGCCGTAAACGAAAAATATTTGCAGAATTCAAAATATTTTTACTTTCCACAATTATAAGAAATCTACTGTCTATTAAAAAAACTATATATTGTAATTAAGATTAAAGAATTTAAAATATGTTGATGGAAAACTTCATTTTGATATAAACTCTTTGTTGTGTTAATTTAAAACGTGAAAACCGTTTTTTTACGCATAATTTTTTTATTGCACTGGTATCATTGACTCGATACACCCGTGTTAACAAGTTGACGGCTGCTTGAAAGATTTGAGACGTTACTTCACTCGCTTCGCTTCACCATTCGTGCTCCCGTCGTAATCGCTTTCCAGTGACTCATTTATGCGATTTTAATTTCAATTATATCTCAGATTTATTTTTATATCACGGTTCGAGCGAAATGATAACTTAATATTATATTTCTTGCTGGCCCAAACTTTGAGATCCCCTGAAATGTCACTTTGACAGTGACGTAACTTTGTTTACATTTTTTCTGTGAGAATAAAAATCCGACCTTATGGTAGTAGGTGACAGCGATGACAGCTGTTAGTTTTTTGGATCTCATTACAGCTGTCATCGCTGCCACCTACTACCACAGGTAGGTAATGCTGTTCATTTGCCTTTCGGCTTCTGAACCCATATTAGAGTACTTATAATATGTGTTTAGATAAAGCATTGTACGCGACTCTGCGTGATTGGCATTACGCAACCGTCACGTTAACTACTATTTCTTCACACGCAGCATATACAGTGTGTTACCAGCACCCTGGCTTTTTTAAGTAGGTTAAAATAACGTATATCTGTAACGTAACTATGACATTAATTAAATTAATAAAAAAAAATCAGGCTTTGTTAACTTTCTGACAATTTTTTTATTGCCAGCAATTCACACCAATTTGACAAGTGTAAATGACAGTCGACGGACACTTTCATTATTATGATTTGCCCCCGTACCACGACATGCCTCGTACCTACTAAGCAACAGCGATACTGATAACAATGAACACGCAGCACATGCGCTACATTAAAAATGGACAGTAGGTATGTAATTTTTTTTATTGTGAATTTATTTTAATTATTTTTTAATTGATAATACTTACAAACAATTGCTAAAGTAACATATTATCGGCAGTTTTAATAAATGCCCACATGCCGGTAACACACTGTATTTATAGCATTGTTTTACTACTGTCAACATTATGAATATTCACAAACTTCATGGTTGTGCAATGTGTCACGAATTCACGATAGATTTCTGTCTGGCACTTTTTTTACAGTCAGAATGTATACCCATTTAGTAAATTCGAGACATCCTTGAAAAGAATACCAAGACTGTTATTTTCATAGCAGTTTGTTAAATGTGGATACTTTGCTTCAATTTGCTTCATAAACAATATCAATTTGGTATTATTCTTGATCGACATAATCGAAATCGAATTCTTACAGAATCAGACCTTCCATTTCGACTTAATCGTTTCAAAATACCGCCCAAACATTTTTTTCTCAGTAAAGTGACTACATACATACATGAACTCACGCCTTCATTCCAGAGAGAAGTAGGTAGAGCTACAGAATTACGAGTACCATAAACTCTAAAAACTAGTTGTTAAATTTGTAATCACATTTTGCACGAGCAGGCTAAAATGTTTACCATGCGCTCATTGAATACAAAACGGACACATTCCAAAATAATCAGCTCTTCCATCAAAAATCGTATTCCAACCACTTCTAATTTTAAAATGCAACACTGACTCATTTTGGATTGTGTCCGTTTTGTATTCAATGAACGATGTGTATATTAGTGACAGGTTGCAAAACCATCGACTAACAATACTAAAAGCCTTTATTCCCTTCGTCGTCTTTTACAACTTCCAGTTTCGACTAATACTTAGATAATAACAAAATAAAAAATAAATAAAAATATAGGCATGTCGTTGGTTGAAAATAAAACGAACACAATCCGAAATGAGTCAGTGTTGCATTTTAAAATTGGAAGCGGTTGGAACACGATTTTTAATGGTAGAGCAAATTATTTTGGAATGTGTCCGTTTTGTATTTAGTGAGCGATGTGTGTGCGTGCGTGTGTGTGGGTGAATGTGTGTACGTAATGGGTATTACATACACATCGACGACGCTCTGGCCTAGTTACTAGAGACCATGCCTAGGCAGCTAGCGGACCTGGGTTCATATCCCGGTAATGGCAGATATTTGTGTGATGAGCGCGAATATTTGTAGCTGAGTCATGGATGTTTTCTATGTATTTAAGTACTTGAGTCTATATCTAATATATAAAATTCTCGGTTTGTCACAAAACTCCTCCGAAACGGCTTGACTAATTCTTATGAAATTTTGTGTATATTCAGTAGGTCTGAGAATAGGACGTAACGACGGACATAGGGTGTAGGACGTAGGAGGTTCGTATGAAAAAAAAATTACACCCGGGCGGCGCCGGGCGCAGACAGCTAGTTTTTCTGTATAAGTATGTATGTATGTATGTATGTAAACACTTTCTTGTACACAAAAAAAAAAAACAGAAAATCTAATACAATACAGAGTTAGAATGTACAAAGGCGAACTTATCCCTTTAAGGGATCTCTTCCAGCTAACCTTTAAGTATAAGTATTTATATCCTTGTCTAGTACCCCTAGTACAAGCCTCTAGCTTAGTTTGGGACTAGGTCTATTAGCAGTGATTGGAATAGGTAGAGCTTTGCCTAAACTGGATGCACCTTCATTCAATAATGTATTCCCATTTCGCTCACGCATGAATGAATATGCGTCAAGTTTAGGCAAATTAGCTCACCTATTTCCGATCACTGTCTATTAGTGTGACATTGTTTCCCGTTTTTTTTTATATTGATTTAACATTCGACGTGACATCGTTGATAATAACACCGCAGCTCTTGGCTGACCCGCACAATAAGAGCCATTAAAGCTGCCATATTCCTGCCAACTGCCGTTTCCGCTTCCGTTCCAATTTTAAAATCCGAAGCTAAGAGTGATGACACAATGAGATATTTTTCATGCAATGGAATTGCTATGTGACGGGTTCTTAATAGTACCGCCTTATTCATAAACGCACAACATATCCTATTTAGTTAAAGTATGGTTTGTCACTTTCTGTCTAATTCAATATCACAATAAAAGAGAAAGCCAAAGTGTTTTTAAAGCATACTTGAGTTTGACAGGGTAGTTTTAGGTTTTTTTCTATGTAATAGTTTGGTTAATATCTTACTAGCCATTGTTAAACCAGAGTTGATCATTAATGGAATAGATTGAAATATGAAAAACACGGTTTACCCTTGTTTCATTTAAAAATACTGTACTTAGTTCATTTTGTAATATGACCATACTGTAGGTCAAAATCAAAGTTTCATGTATTATAATAATAAGGAAATAGCAACTCCATGTACCTATTCTAGAACCATGATATGCTACCAAAATCCTTATCTCTTAACCCATTATAGGCTAGCAGCGGTCATGTGTGCTTTGTTGTTCTTTACCTATACATAAGAATTCAAAATGAATTGAAATAATCAAATAATTTATCCTATGATGGGTACGACCTCTAGAAGGGGTGGCCATTTTACGTGTCGGGAGTTTCAAATAGGTTGACATTGACAGTTGGTAATTGCAATTGGAAAGTAGCTATTTTAAAGTAATTATAACTAACAGCACACTTACCATTAACAAATAGTCGACTGAAATTTGACTACTATATCGAAAGCGACTGGGTTAATAATGAAAAGCTATCGAATATTTGAGATTAACTGACCAAACTTGGTCCAAAGCAATAACCAACATTCGGACTAACCCTGGACCAACTATTCCCAAAAGCAATTATAACTATGTCACACTAACTGTGTATCCAAATCTGTAAAATATTGCCATATTAAAAATTTTACTCCGAATGGCGTCCACATTTTTTTCCAAACTGTTGTGCGTGAATAGAAACTCAGAAGTTTATGTTTGTGCAGGTGGTAGGACCTTGTGCAGGGTCCGTCCGGATCGCTACCACCATCTTATCCATTAACCTACCGCCAAACAGCAGTGTTCGCATTGTTGTGTTTCGGTTTTGGGATAAGACAGCCGGTGAAATGACTAGCATAGAGGCATTCCATCTTAGTCCTCAGGGTTGGCAATGTATTTGCAGTCTTAGGATTGCATTGCAGTCGTGTGAATGCGAATGTCTGTGGGTCACAGTTTCCATTTACCATCAGGTGGCCTGTGTGCTCGTTTGTCTTCTCTATGCTACAAAACAAAAGAGATGATTGAACATTAATATTTCTACAATATTAACAATGTTTTACACATTTCATTATACTATCATATACATATCAAGACAGTAAAATTTAGTCGAAAGTTCTAACTGTTTTTGGAACACTAACATTACCGTTTCAAACGGGTGTCCCTTGGAATACCTAACCACGTTTGACATAAGACATCGTTTATCAAAATTTTCATTTGCCCTAAACTGGTTTTCAGATGAGTCAGGGAACTTTTAAAGTTTTCCAATTATATCTGCGGTCCGGTTAGGTTAGGATTGTATTATGACAACTCTAAAAAGTTTTAAAATTTAAGCGTAAATGGCTTTAGGATAAACTAACATTCGGACAAACGATGCATTAGAACCAATGACGATTAGGGATTATTCTTATTCGGTTTTGCATTCGGTGTTTTTTTCAGTGTTTAATACTAGGTGACACCTAAGACGTTAGTATACAAAATGTTATTTTCCGAATCTACTCATGATTACGATCAACTATTAATATGGGACCAATCTCGAAAACGTAAACACAAAATCGACGTCTCCATACAAATTGTGAAACCAGCTGATTGCTTTTAGTATGGGAGGTTACATTTTTTTCTACCGATTTCGATATTAGTCCTATAGTAAAAGTTGATCGTACCCATGAGTAAAACCAGAAAATAAAGTTTTGTATTACGTCTTAGGTCACCCTGTATATCGATAGTTGTGACAAGGTACTAATATCTACAACTACTTCTAAGTTCTACCGTACAATAATCAGTTTTCATTACCCTATAGAACCTATATTTAGCTGGAAATTCAACGTCAGTCCATTTGACGGAAAATGGTTCAATCGTAGTCAATGAAATGGAATGACGCAAAAACAAAATGCTTCAGTCCAATGGCTTTCATGTCTCGGTCGATGAACCCGCAAATGTCAATTCGTTGATATACATAGGCTCTGCGGTGTGATGCATGTTTTTCACACACACGATCAAATGGCGTGACGACAAATAGCAGGGAGAGACATAAGCAAAGTCCGGATGACGGGAGAAAGATAAAAAAAAAGATAAAAGATGTTTATTCAGTAAGTAGGCCGCACGGGCACTTTTACACGTCAAAAATCTACCAGCGCTTCGCAAGAGACCACTGCTGAGAAGAAGCGCCGCAAGAAACTCAACAGTAAGTCGTTTTTTAAATATACAATTGTAAAACTTAACCTATCATTATATAAAACAATGAATCTAACATACGGTAAGAAATAAATGTATTCACGCGTAGTTGAGCAGGAAAATGTGTCAAAACTCTGAATTTTCCCCAGTACTAATTAGTAGTAAGTAATAGAAAATTGATTGTGAAAATTTTACTTAAATTGTGTTGACGTCTCAATAGCGCGAGGACACACATTTTATACGTCGATGTCGATAAAAAAGGATGTCAGAAATATTATAGTTGTAAACAAAATTAAAATGAACTGCTTGTATTTTTTTAATATTTTATATTATTTTCGTAACACAAGTAAGTAGCATTTTGTCTAAATTTTCCGATTTTAAACTCCTTCGCCTTGGTGATAGATGAAATCCATTTCAGCCGACTAAAGGACCATTCTAAATCTACTGCAGTAATCGGGGCAAATTTAAATAATTCATAGTGTTGATAATATTTATAGTATGTCATTAGTTAACTGAAATAATAATTATGTCATGTAAGCTTACCTAGGTACCTGATGTAAAATTGTGTAACAACCTGACATGTAAGATAATGAGTTCGATCAATAAATTTCTGATTCAAAAATAGATGGATGTTCGTATGGATGTCGATAGAATAGTCGATATTTAATTAAGCACTAGGAAAAGATGCATTTTTGCTCCTGTAATCCGGGCTTTTTACATAAGATGCATAATGCTAACGAAAAAGGTTTTCGAAAACTGACATAACTCATAGAATCGATATTAATGCTCGATGCAATTGTCCGGTAGCTCACGTCTATTTTTTAAACTAAGTACTACTTACATTACATAGTATAAAGCAAAGTCGCTTCCCCCTGTCTGTCTGTCCCTATGTATGCTTAGATCTTTAAAACCACGCAATGGATTTTGATGCGGTTTTTTTAAATAGATAGATTGACTCAAGAGGAAGGTTTATATGTATAAAAAAATCTGTTTTATGAACGGGTGTTATAGAAAACTCACATAAACCGAAGCGAAGCGAGGGCGGGTCGCTAATATTATTATAAAACAAAGTCCCTCGCCGCCTCTTGTCTGATAATTCGCGATATTAATGAACGGATTTAAAAAAAAATATTTACTAAAAACGGGTAAATAGGTCTAATAAACCTTCACTAATTCGAAATGATTCTAATTATGTAAGATACCACTGATAAAAATAAAATAAAACATGAAATTAATGATTTTTCATGACATGGACATAAGGGATAATCGCAAAAATTCAGATTAAAATGGTCAATATCTCCGAAACTAGTATAAAAATCGCTGAAAATAGGGATTATATCGATAGCTTTTTAGCTGCTCTATCAGCCTTAGGTTGACGTCGGTTTCTGGAATACTCTGTATAAGATCTTGCACCTTCAATATTTATAGTTCTCCCGCTCAAATATGCATGATATTTTTTGGGGGCTGTTTCATTTTTGACGTGTAAAAGTGCCCGTGCCGTTATTATTAGATAATTATTTGACTTTTTACGTATAAAAATCCATCCCGCTTAAACTGGCTTTACTTACTTTAAAACGCCCCATCCAAATCGGTTGATTAGTTTGGTAGCTACCGCAGACAGATACATAGATACACGTCTTATAACACCCCTCTTTTTCTGTCAAGGGGTAAATAAAATGTACTTCAGTAACTAAGCGTCAAGTACTTGTTACTATCCATTAGTTGTTACTAAGCACTTTGCCGGCGATGTCTCGACGCTCGCCATCTGTACCCTTACCATGAGTTTCAATTACCGTACTCGCTAGCGAGTCGAATGCTCCGTCCCTTGCACTCTATAAGAACACTGCGAAGTCTGGGCGGGACAGGGTAGTGATTCTGTAAACAACGCCGGTCGTGCGGACTGTCAAGTGATACCAAGCGGCGAGATTAAGTAGTCCCGTCATTGCGAACAAAAGACATTGTAGGGCGTGCATTTTCAATTTAGCAGCACGATCGGTCGAACGTATAAGGCTGCTTAATTGAAAATGCACGCGCTACAATGTGTTTTGTTCGCACTGACGGGTACATTGAGGTTATGTGTCAAACAGTACTGTGGGGCTAGACAAGTTGCCATCGTTCACGAACGCTAGCGTTAGGTGATCACTGGCGACATGTGTTGTCATTGAAAAATGTATGGGAATGACGAAAGTCACGTGATATATCACTCGTTACAACTGACACGCTGAAAACTGATTGTCTAGCCTATTTAATTTTGACAGCGCCAAGTGGCAGGTGACCGGTTCGTGAACGATGGCAACTTGTCTAGCCCCACAGAGCATTCGACTCGCTAGCGAGTACGTTAATTGTAACTCATGGTAAGGGTCCTGACCGCAGCTCACTCAGGCTTTACTGACAATTTACACCGATTTCACTAAACTCTACCCTAACGGGTCGTCGTAAAACTGAAACTTGTACTTTGCATTTTGATTGACTATTCCACCAGCGATTTTCTGATTTAAATTTTATGTGAACCATAAATTTAGACAGCACAGATGCCCCCTATTTCACCATCTTGACTATGACAGGTGACAGGTGACATTTCAGTGTACGGTCACGAGCGTTAATTTGGGACCCATTTCAAGAAAAATGCAAACACTTTAGTGCGGTGTCATAGTAAACTACAGATGACACCCATGACAATATAATGACCTTCACAATGACAAGGTTCTAAGTATGCTCAATTTTTTTATCTACATGTTAATATTTACATACAAAGTGAAAGGTGAAAGTGAAGTGTTTACATACATACATAAATAAATACATACGATGATGGTATTATCAAACCGCGATTAGAATACAATCGAGCACATGTGTCGTTTCTGAATTAATACATGAAATGACATTGTCAATGGTAAAGTGTGCAGATAAATGAAAATGCATATTTCAGTACCAAGAAGTTTAAACCTTGGGAAAAAAATAATTATATTTACCTACTTTAAAAAAATACAAATACTAAATAATACTTTGCCACGATTCATATTATACATATACTACACAAATTTATTTTCGACACGTACAGCGATTCGGTAACCGGTAACATGAAAATTATGTGGAAAATAATGACATTGATTTGTCAAACATTTATTATGACTTTAATTTTTTTTCCTACTCCTCTACTTTTATCTGTCATTTATATAGTCACGAACACTAATATAAGAACATACATAATATGTCCGCAGAATAATCCAGAGAAAAGTCTATCTTGTCTATGCCCCAAAACAGCACATGTGCGTTTTTGAGATAAAACGATACGGCCAGCTGGGCAATTCCTACAAAAATTGTACCCCGCGTTTTTTGCTTGTCCCATACATTTGACTTTTTTTTTAAACACCTTCTAATACTATTACAAGAATAAAAAAAAACTATATCATTCTGTATATATTTTTTTTAAACTTTATGTTTAAATTACATAATTAGCGTAAAGATTTATTTTTTTATAAAATAATTAGTGGAAGAAAACTGAAGATTTTACGCTGTCCCACCACTGTTTCTGTAGGTACCAAGACCTTTATTTCAAAAACAGTTAATAGGAAAAATGTACCGGCTTTATTAATTATTAGATTGAAGTGTACTTTACACCTTTATTAGATTAATTTAGATTTTATGTGCTTGGAAATATTTTTATTTAATTAATTTATTCAGGGACGTAATTTGAAATTGGCGGAATTTTCCATTCCGATACCACTTATTCCTAAGCGATACTGAAGTATTTATTCTACCAAGTCCACTAAATATTTTGCCTGGCAACTCTAGACTAGGAACCAATAGCCGCCATATTGTTATCCCGCTCAGTTTTTACAGCAAGTGATCGTAAAGTAGTCGCACCGCTAGCGTCACATTTTGTGCTTCCGTATTCCGAAACCAAAGTTTCAGGTAAGTTTGAATAAATATTGCTTATAGATATTTTTAAACAAATGTAAATTTATTTGACTTAACATATTTTTGTTTGATTTAACTGAAATTGAAGCTGGTAACGAGTTATTTTATTAAAACCTAACGAAAGTAGCGATCCGTGACTTCTATTCCGAAACCAAAATGGCGGTTTCGTAAAAGCGGAACGACAAAGTTTCGGAATGGAATTGTAAAGAAGTATGCAGACTCAGTATAAATAAATAATTAGCTACCTATTTATGTACTCTTACAGATTTTTGAGATACTTCTTTAGACTTAACTAGCAAAATTATAATATACCTACTTAACTAGTGGTAGATTACTATACAAAATAATAAAGGGCCACAAGCTTATTTACGCTTCAGATAAAATATCAGAATCTTAATATTTAATAATATTAATGAATAAATATTAAAATAAACTATGGCCTTTTATTTTATTTTGTGTAGTAGGTATATTTAAACACACATTATACAGTACCTACTTACACCTAAAATTACATAATTTAGTATGAAGTTTTTGTATGACTTAGCAAAACGTTTATAAACTAGTCATATTATATTAAGTAAAGTAAATTTTTTTGTAATAATTATTTTTAATATGTTACTTTACATTTAAATAATAAATCCAACCTTATTGTTATTTACATTTAAATATAAAATTAAAGTCAAGTGAATTGTATAGGTACATAAGGAGTAAAAAATTACTGAACTGGAAAATTAGTTCGAGATTTATTATTTAAAAATGTAAGCTTTATGGTGCATTGTGAAGGTTTCTTAATAATTATATTCAGTTACCAGTCACGGAGAGGACTCTTCCATTCCGTATTGTCCCGTGCCAAAAATCTCGTTTATAATTATATTTAAACTGCTTATTAGTTTTGTAACTATGATTGTGATAAAAATATATTACGGTATATAGATTACTAATTTGATAACAATTGATCTCAAATTTGTACCTTATTTAACACATTAAATAGTGAAAATTATGACTTGTTTTTGGCTTGTAGTAACGTAAGGGAAATAAAAATAAGACGTGTTAATTTTTGGTATGATTAATGTGTGATTTTATAAAACTATTCTTTTCTTTACATAATAAGAATTCTAATAAAACCAATTATAAAATTATAGCTCGTTTGTATTATTTATTATTGGCATAAGAATTTGGTAACGTAATGGAACTCTTACCTTCCTCAAAATTATTAAAATTAATATTATTATATATTCCGATGTAGTATAACGTGGAATTATGTTATTTTCTAATAATATATATTATCTACTACTTATATCAATCATCATTTCTCGTTTATCTCAACAATTTTTTTTTACCATAATTTTAAATAGGGGTACGACTTTTGTAGGAATGGCCCAGCTGCCAAAGCTTAGCGTTGCACAATCGATTTAATCATATTTTAACGATTGTGAAATAGGGACTATAAATCACCTAATGTTTTGAGAAATGATTTCAGTTACCTGATTGGTCGATTTTAAAATAGCTGTATTCTGGTTGGTTGATACGAAATACAAAGTTTTTTTAAAAGATTTAAATTAGTTAAAGAGAAACACGTACCTAAAAGAACCTATCGTTCCGTTTGACAGTCGATGATTGTGATTGGTGGATTTAATTTAGTGAAGTATTCTGATTGGTCAAATTAAAATGTTTTGGAATTGTAAATAATTCTATTTTCCATTCCGTCAATTTAAAAACAAAATAAACCATAGACACATATTTTGTCATTTTCTTGTTTCCCGCTCGTTTGTTGTTCTTTACTTCGTTCGTTCGTTTGTAAGTTTTTTCGCTTAGTTTTGCATTTCATTTGAAACCTAGTCGTAGAAAAAGTATTGTATGCAACGGTGTATAACTAAGTCAAAAACACTCGTGGCGCTTACCTTTACACACGCCACTCATATTTTTTGACCTCTCTTATACAACTATTGCATAAACTACTATTATAAAACAAATGACACAGCATTTACCAAGAATAGGTAGAGTTGTTATACGAACTCAATGATTATGATGAAGCAATTCTTTGTGAAACTTTTATCTATAGGTTTCTGCAGTTAAACTATGAAGATATCATAGATTGACTTATAATTAATTATATTTATTCATTATATGTACTTTTGTGCTAACGGTACTTCCGAAGTGTATACTAATCGCGGTTTGATAATAGCAATGAACAGTTTAATGTGATTTTGGAATTAAGTGTGTAAAAGGCGGGTTTTTTCTCGAAAATTCTACATTGTAAATCAGGGTGTGTTGAAAAACCTTTTACTTGAGTTAATTTACGACGTGCGAAGTAAATTAAATTCACACTGATTCAATCTTGCCCAGTGAATGTGTATTTAACTCCCAACCCAAAAAAAGGGAAGCTTTTATTATGTTATCCCAGTTTCAACTCCTAGTGCGTCTGGGGCTTCGGTAGAACATGTTAACTGATGTTAATAAAGAACTACAAAAAAAGGAATGAGCAAACTAACAAGGTTTTTTTGAAAGAAAGCGAAATAAACGTAAAGTACCAATTTCACCAAACGATGATAACCACTTGACAGACGATTAGAGCGTTAACAGCTGTCAAAATGTATGAACTAGGCAGTCGATTAACATTGATTAAATTTGTTTGAAGAATATTGTCATTTGTTTTTCAGCGGCCACGGATGATTTTAACATAGTTATTTAGACGATCTCGAAATACACATAGATATATTTTTTATGGCATTTAATAATATCGGAGCCGAGATATTTAAGATTTAAATGATAAGTTTTTGGTACTAAAAGTACGCCTCATTAAATATCTCGGCTCCGATGCACTTAAGAGTATTACATTACAAAAAACATGTTTATTTTGAATTAATTAATAATTTACCACCTTTACTAATGGCCGCTCACCTTGAAAATTTACTCGTATGATTTTTACAAACTAACGGTACTAAAGTTATCTGTCAACTCGAAATGTACGGATCGACGATCGCACTATCTGTTATCTTATCAGTTGCGTCAATCTTTACATGTTGTTGCTTTTCGAAAATCACTTAGTGCAATGCATCAAGATTACGCCCTCGGGTGTTAAGGAAAATGTTTCTGGCTTTTAATTTGTATCCATATTAATAACATTTATTCGAAAGTAGGCAACTTTGTTGACCCTACAGTTAAACCTCAGAACTGCAATTAATGCAATTTGGAGTGAAGATTGATTGAGCGTCGGAGAAGGACATAGGGCATTTTACTGTGTCGGAAAATTAACAACTTCTACGCGTAGTATTATTTCATAGAACGCTATTTTCTACTAAACCATGATATTTTCAGGATATCTTAAACATTAATTACGTTGGTTTAGGGAATGCAATTTAACCGGTTATTAACCGTTTTTGTATGAAAATAACCGGTTAAAACCGGTTATGCATTCCCTAGTTCGGTTACACTTGCGACTGCAATGCGGTAAGAAATGCGTATCAATGAATTGAAAACTGTGCGTGTTCGTACGTTAAAAGGCGTTTCAATGAAATAATGTCACAAATTTTTGCCTTTACCAATTTATTAACCGATTTTACATTAACTTATTTTCACACGAACGCCTTGTTTCCCAAACATACAGAAGACCAACACATAAATATATACGATATCACTCAGACCTAACCTAACAAAGGCAATCATAATTTCTTTCAAGTAATTCATACCTCCCTTCCCCCTGGGGTTCAAACGCAGGGTCCGTGCGCTTGGGCGACCACAGAGTGTCCCATGTATGCATGGAACCTTTTGAGAACGTTTACGCACCGGTGGGTGATTTCAAAACAGGGTTCTTTAGCCACACAAGGACTTTTCGTATTGAGATTGAGCGATTCCCGGTATGGGGAACTATTTGTGTGATGAGCGCGAGTATTTGTCTCTTACCCCTGTATTAATAAACGCATCTTGGCTAAGATACCCGTCACAAGATACGTCAAAGTTAACGTCAAACCAAACACTGTCACTTTCGAAGCAACTCGAGAGGAGCATTATAAAAAGTGTCTGTATTATTACCTAAGTAGGTACACAGTACAAGTACAAGCTTAGAGCTTAGTTTAAGACAACTTAATTTGCGTGAGATTTTCCTTTAATATTTTTTTTTATAATTTATTTATTTCGTAAGGTTCTTGACTTAAGGCTTACATGTAGTATTGTCAACTTGCCTAGCTTCACAAAGTTGTCAGTAGTGTCCATTTAATTATATGGTACCTAGCAGAACATAGTCATAGTTTAATACATTCAAAGGTAGTTTATTCGCTTCGCTTCGAATTATATGAGTTTTCTGTAACACCCGTACATAAAACAGAATTTATTATACATTGAAACCTTCCTCTTAAATCACTCTATCTATTAAAAAAAACCGCATCAAAATCCGTTGCGTAGTTTTAAAGATCTAAGCATACATAGGGACAGACAGCGGGAAGCGACTTTGTTTTATATTATGTAGTGATGAATATGAAATCCATAATGTGAGTGACGTTCATTATAATTTATAATTGATTTTATTGTGTATATTAAAACCTTGAGTGATAAACTGATAACGTTCATGAAATATCATCTAATCCATCAAAAGGAACGAGGTTTGCAGCAAAGAGGAATATTATAGAAGCCTAGGCTTGATTTTAGAAATTCTATCCTCTTCCAAACATCAGTATTATTATGTTGTGTTTGATCATTGAAAGAGTCTGAACACAAAACCCTTCCCCTCACCCCTTGCCTCCTTCTACCTCATTTGGAACCCTCCCACCTAATTTTCTTACTCCTTCGTAAAGGTTTTGTTATTCCATCGTGATTTGTATGGAGTTTATTTTTTACCGATATAATTTGACTGATTTATTGACATGACACGGAACTTCCCTAAACGTCGACGTCGCTTTGGTTTTAAATTATTTAAGCTGTCAAATATATCAACAAAGCAAAATTACGTCTAAGAGATAACTGATATCTTATGTAGGTATTATTTTTTTTACTTTGCTGGTTAGGGACCTCTGGGTAGTGATTCTCTCAACAACGACGATCGGTCGGACGAACGAGTGAATGTTCAAGCGGCGAGTTTAAGTAGTCCCGTCAGTGCGAACAAAATATATTTAAGCGCGTGCATTTTCAATTTAGCAGCATGGTTTCTGCCGATGGATCGAACGTATAAGACTGCTTAATTGAAAACGCGCTAAAATGTGTTTTGTTCCCTCTGACGGGACTACTTAAACTCGCCGCTTGAACATTTACTCGGTCGTTCGTCCGACCGTCCATTGTTTTTGATGCATCTACTTGTCTCTGAGGTTCATATAAAGGTTCAAATTTTAGCGTTTTGTAGTCAATAAGGAACCCTTATAGTTTCGCAATGTCCGTCTATCTGTCTGTCTGACTCACTCACTTATTTAAAGAAACTGTCAAAGTTACCACACTGATTTTATTTATACACGTATACCTAGAGTTATTTACCGCGTACCTTACGTTACTTGGTAGGTCCTCTCGTTCATGTAAAACTAGTGTGTGTGTGTGTGTGTGTGTGTGTGTGTGTGTGTGTGTGTGTTTGTGTGTGTGTGTGTGCGTGCGTGTGTGTGTGTATGATGTGTTTGTATCAACGGAGTCGGAAGCTTGGAACCCTACAGAGACCATGGTCCTACATGCTCTTGCCCGCTTTTTGCTTACCAAAAACGGAACCTTAAAAATAAAATGTACATAATAATGAACCGGAACAAACTGTAATGGTATTTTTAAACTCCCAAAGGATTTGGTTTAGAAGATAATGCAAAAGTTACGTCCCTTGATACTTGGCTATTAAAAGTTGATTTCGAGGATTATACGTTTAAAACTTCTATAATGGTTATCCGTCTCGACTCGGCTCTTGGTGGAGTCTTGTAAGCCGTTATTAGCCTTTATTATCTTGTAAAAGGTTTAGCCGTCTTTCGTCTGTGAATTTAAGACAGCGCTGATCAAACGCCGAGCGTCCAGTGGCGCCCTCTTTACTATTATTGTTTTCTATTCAACTAAACAATTTCCTTGGAATCAGACGAAATGGTTTTGTATTGCAAGTAAAAATACAATTTATGGGATACGTAAAAAACTTTAATAACAATTACCCTTTGAGTACCTAGTCAGCTTAGCGGGAAAAGGTGGCCATTTTTTTTTGTTAAGTTAATAACTCGAAGGTGAGTTGTTATTAAACTATATGATATACCCTTTAAGTTGTGTTTTCATTTGTAGTACAAAAACATTTCGTCCAATTTCAAGAAAATACTTTATTTTATTAGAAAACACAATAAAAGTAATGAGGGCGCCACTGTACATCCAACGGCGTTCGCTCGGCGCAGTCTTAATCTGTGCTCGCTCAAGAACAGTCCATATTTTACGCAATTGTGCAAAAATTATGGTTACATGGGTATTTGTTATACAAACTATTTAGTTACTATTTAAAAATAATATCAATCATACACACACACACATACGCGCAATAATTCAGGAGTGTTATTCTCTCAAAAACAACGGACGATCGGACGAACGACCGAAATCGCAGCAGCGAGTTTAAGTAGTCACGTCAGAGCGAACAAAACACATTCTAGCGCGTGCATTTTCAATTAAGCAGCTTTATACATTCAATCCATCGGCAAAAACCATGCTGCTAAATTGAAAATGCACGGGCTTAAATATGTTTTGTTCGCACTGACAGGACTACTTAAACTCGCCGCTTGGACATTCACTCGTTCGTCCGTCCGACCGTCGTTGTTGAGAGAATCACTACCCAGAAGTCTGGAATAAACAATTGTAAATAATTTATAACTTATATTTAATAATTACTCCTAAGAAATAGTAGTGAGATGGATTGGGAGCGCTCTCCTCCCTCTTCAATCCGATGGCCCTGAAATCCAGCGTCAAGGCTAGTAAGCCTGACACCATGCTGAGTGGCAACCTTTTCGGAGTTAATTATAGATTAAATACAGTCAACAGCAAAAGAAACTGATGAAAAAGGGTCTCAAAATAGTATCCATACTAATATTATAAATGCGAAAGTGTGTCTGTCTGTCTGTTGCCTCTTCACGCTTAAACCGCTGAACCGATTTAGGTGAAATTTAGTACAAAGATAGTTTGAATCCTAGGAAAGGACATAGGATAGTTTTTTTTCAGAAATTCATCCCCTAAGGGGGTGAAATAGAGGGTGAACATTTGTATAAACGAGTTCCACGCGGACGGAGTCGCGGGCAGAAGGTAGTATATGTACAGTCAACCAATTTGATTTCTAGGCCACTTTGGACTATGTTAAAGTGACGTTGTCAACCAAAACGTAAGAGCCTCCCAATGATTTGGTTTACAACAACGTCACATTGACAAAGTCCATAGTGGCCTAGGAATCAAATTGGTTAACTGTACAATAAAGTAAGTCAGATGCCACAGACTAGTTTAGCATAAGTAAATTTACTCGTAATGTGTCATAAGTAAGTGACATGACATTCAAACAGTTAAAGTCATTACTGAGTGTTTCAAATTAAACTGATTCTCTAAAATAGCAAATACAGATTGTATTGAATAATCCTTTCCCATCGTGTCTATGGGTCACAGTTTCCACTTACCATCAGGTGGCCTGTGTGCTCGTTTGTCTACTCTATGCCATAAAAAAAAAAAAGCTTGTCGGAAAAGCTCGTATTTATATGGCTTTCTCAGATGTCTTATTGACGGGTACTCAAGATAATTGAGAAAGCAAGATAAATACGAAGTTATCCGGCAAAAAACGATGGGAAAGGATTGCTGACTACATCTGTAGTCAGTAATACTACAAAACTATCATTATGTAAGTGAATATAAATACGGACTTTATGATATCTCAAGACCTCCTCGGAATACAAGTAAGACGTTCGGTGTCGATTATATTCGTTAGACAAACGCGCGAAACAACTATAACCTCTCATTTCCCCCAAGGGTTGAAATAAGTTCCTATTATTTCGTTTTTTTTTTCAACATTTGATATAAATCCTTATTGACACTTGACATTCTTTATTGAAATTTCCTGTAACCGGTTATGATATCGTTTATCATATTCTTTTGATTAATTAAATATTCAGTTGAAATTGACACTTTGGTATAATCTGTTACATCTGAGGCGTCATGCCAGAACATGTTTTGAAATGTTGATTTTGGTCACTTTCTTTTGACGTTGACTGTACCTATTCTAAGTTTGTATTAGGTACTCTAGTTTGTATAATGTTTTTGCTATTTTTTCGTGTTCATTTTATTTTAACACCAATATTGTATTCTATTTATGTTTAGTGGAGTATTACATATATACAGGGTGGAAAGATAAGTCGGGTCCTGGAGGAAAACTACCTTAAATCTATAAGATGGCTCATTTTACTTAAAGGAGACATTCCTTTATTTTTAAAAAGAAACAAACCTGCATTCACAGATTTTCTAAAATTTTCTTGACTCTCCCAGGAACCGAACCAGCTAAAAAGTTATAAATTGAAAACTACATTCTTCTAATTGGTAGGTTTATTGTTCGGGATTAAATGTCTCTAAGATACACTTAGTCTTAGAACCAAATAAAAATTGAAATTTGACATTGCTCAAAGCGAGTCTTTATTTTTTTATTCTTAGCCGGTTCGATTCCCGGGGGATACAATAAAATGTTACAAAATCTTTGAATGCAGTTTTATTTCTTTTTTTAAATAAAGGTTTGTCTCCTTTAAGTAAAATGAGCCAACTTAAGGATTTAAGGTAGTTTCCCTCCAGGGCCCGACTTATATTTCCACCCTGTATATATGGAAGTGACGTATCTTCTTGTTAAACTACGAGTTCCAACATGTTACCAAAATATCTCACGCCATACAGTTGGTATTGGAATTCCATAATAAAAATGTTACGCCGTAAAAAGATACGGCAATCCCTTTATAGCGGCGGAAAACGATAAAACCCCATAATTTTGCGGAAAAACGCCTTTTCAATACAGATAATAAAAATACCTAATGTCTCCAAATGTGACACGACAACATCAGTACAAAGTAGAACTTTGATCACTAGGAATAAGGTTTATGTTCGATTGTTAGATTCGTTGTTTGGTTTGTCGTTAGGTATAATAACCTCAAAAGTTAATAGATGTTTTGTTTTTCTTTTAAGAAAATCACTGTGCAACCCAGTCGCTTTCACTTGTTATATAATGTTGTATGGCAAATCAGATATGGCCTTAAAACGACAAAGTACAAAAGCAATCACTTAGTTATAACGATGTTGTTAAATGCCAGGTGCGTGGCATATTGAAATGGCAATTGACATTTGACAGGTTACTTTCAGAAAGTCGTATGAACCCAACAGAAAACTTAAAAAACTGGTATCGAAAGTAATTTATCCAATGTAAAATCACATTCACAACTTTAAAAAAAAGTTATTAATGTGATTTTACATGGCATTATTAACTGTCCGCTAGGGATTGCCTAAATCGATAAACAATTATCAATGCTTTTCGCATATATTAGTGATCGCTCCAAGTTTTTTTTTTTTTACAGTATGCAAATGAAACAATACTTATAGCAACATAATTCTGGTCATTCTTTATTTTAAAAGGATTTTTCACTCATCGTCATACTGTTTTTACTCCTAACAAATTCATATCGTTTATTTTAACAATAGTAAATGGGGACAGTCATTCTAAAATACACAATAAGGGAAAAATTATGATGAGTGAACGTTAAAACATCCTTTTATAATAAAGAATAACCAGAATTATGTTGCTATTTTATTTCATTGCATACTTTCAATAAAAAAATATTAAAACAAACAAAACTTGGAGCGATCACTAGTATATGGGAAAAGCATCGATAATTGAATTTATCGATAAAGGCAATCCTTAGCTGTCAATTAATTTTGCCCTGAATATTCCTAGGTCTGCATAATTGATAAGATAATAGTGAAGGAGTTGTTTTTTAAGGAGTTATCAAAAAGGCTAATAGAAACCAACGGAGACCATAGAGCTGGCAGCTTCCTGGGCCAACGCTTAAGCATTGCTGTACAACGAGGAAATGCTGCCAGCATCTGTGGTACTTTGCCACGGGGGCCCTTTCTTAGTTTTTAGTTTTTATTTAGTTTTAATTTTATAGTATTTCGTTTAGTGATAAGTAGGTTTTATTTTAGCTTTAATTTATTGTAAATTGATTTGTCCTGTAATTGTTTATGTGCAATGAAGTAACTGAATAGTGAAATGATAAGGCCTTTCAACTAAAGCCTCTCAAGTCTCATCGAACGACGTATTAAATGTATAGGAGGGTTTGAAGTTAATATTTGAGATTTTACTGATAATATTCAAAAAAGTTATTGATGTAATTATACGCATTGAGTAACGTACTTCCGATATCAGTTTAAAGTTTTCTGACATCTGTTATATTTACGACTAGCGACCCGCCCTCGCTTCGCTTCGGTTTATAAGAGTTTTCTGTAACAGCAGTACATAAAATAAAATAATATTATACATATAAACCTTCCTCATGAATCCTTCTATCTTTTAAAAAAAACCGCATCAAAATCCATTGCGTAGTTTTAAAGATCTAAGCATACATAGGGACAGACATCGGGAAGCGACTTTGTTTTATACTATGTAGTGATAATATAACCGACTGGCTACACTTAATGATTACACCCTGTATACGGCCTCAGTCGGCAAAAAGCCTGTTTTAAAAATATACCTTATAAAGTGCCTGTTAAAATTGGTGCTCAACAATAAATGAGGCTCAAAATCCAAACGACGACCAAAAATTCACAAGTAAATAGTACTCTGACACCAATATCAATCTTTACCACGAAATTATAAGGTTGCCTTTGCAATAACAAAGTAAAGTAACATACGTGATTTTAGAACAGACCAGTGTTGCCAGATTTTTTTGCACCTTCCCCCCTAGATCACATACATATCAACATAGTTTAAAAAAACCCCTAGTTTCTAGAGTACGATTGATAAAAAACCTCTGACGATTTTTGTATATCATATTTATCTAAAATATAAGGATTATTACAGACAAGCTACATAATATTTACAGTTACTAAAATACTAAATTGATATCAAGTTTTTATTAGAACTTATTAGGTTTACTTAATGGTACATTGAACTTAACTACAAAATCGTAAGTTTCCTTAAATTTTGTCCAAAATGTCAGTGTTGTAGTAGTGTTATTGACCGATTTTAAAATAAATTTACAATTGGTAAGAATTGTGAGAAGAAGCGAAAGAAATTTGTCAAGATCGTAGCAAGTGGAAAGAAGTGGTCTCTGCCTACCCCTCTGGGAAACAGGCGTGATTTAATGTATGTATGTATGTATGTGAGAATCCTTCAGAAAATCCCGTAGACAGATTTAGTGACATCGAAACCTCGAAAAAAACCTCAACGACCTGGTAAACCTCTAAGTTTTAGGGAAAACCTCTAAATCTGGCAACACTGGAACAGACCAGGCGAAAAGAAGTAATTTTGCAGACAGTGTGCACCGGTCTCAATCTATTCAGAGCCGAGGCTTCCTATTTTTATAGAAATTCGACTCCATTCGGAATTCTTGGCGCTCAACGTGTTAATTGTCTCTCGTTTAGCAAACAAGCCCTTTAATTAAAGCCTTGTACTGGATTATTCTTTAATTAAGTCCAATTTGTTAAAGTATATTTGTTTTTATCTTTCGTCAAAAGAAGGAGGATTTTGAAAGTTAACTATGTGTGTCTGTCTGTGGCATTGTAGCTCACAAACGATGGTTAAATTTGTAAATTAAAATTAAATAAATGTCGGCTATAAAAGAATAACCGAAAACTTAAAACTGATATCAAAAGTAATTTAGCCAATGCGTAATATAATAAATGATTTTAAACGGCAAAATTTAATGTCAGCTAGGGATTGCCTATATCGATAAATATAATTGGGAATGACCAAAAAAAAAAAAAAAATTGAAAGAATAGGAAATTTTAAAATGCTTATTTCATTAATTTTGTATTTGACCCCATAGTTTTGTTTTAATATGTTTATTTATTTGACAGACATTTTATGGATGACATGATTATTTTAAATTTGGGATGGCATTTTCTAATAAATTAAAACAATTAAATGATATCTAATGAAAAAAAGTGATTGTAATAGTGTATTAAAACATACTATTTCAAGCGGTTTTCGCCTAGCGCGTAAGATACACCTAGGAGGGCATCAAGCCGAAAACGAAAGTCAAACAAAGGTTAAATATACTTTGGCCGAAATATCCAAAATAAATAAATATTGCAAAAATTTCATAATGCAGAACGGCTTTAAAAATCTATTCCTCGAAATGGTTTTCGAATTGGAGTAATTGTAAAAATATGAACAATCCCAATTATCCATACTTTTCCCATGCATATACTAGTGATCGCTCCAAGTTTTGTTTGTAAAAATTAATGTCGGCTCTAAATGAATAAACGATCGGGGGTCTTTATTGGTTTCATAATTAATTAAATAAAACTTTTAATTATGTGTTTGTGTTTATTTTCGACCTAGGTCATTTGCGAGTCACTTTGGAGACTGTGGGGACCGCAAGATCGTGTGCCAAATGAATAGGGTAGGTAGCTAGGGTTACTCGCAATGCAACCCGGTTTGGGCTAACTAACACACCCACGGTGTTTTTTAGCCTTTTATACATACGTACATAAGCTCACGCCTTTAGTCCCAGAATAGGGTGGTAGGCAGAGCTACAGAGTTACTAACAACTCTAAAAACTTGTTAATAATTTTGTTACCACATTTTGCACAATTAGGCTAAGATGTTTACCAGTGTATTAGTGACAGGTTGCAAGCCCATCGCCTAACAGTACTATACGCCTTTATTCCCTTAGTCGCCTCTTACGACATCTACCGCAGGACATGGAGTGGTACTACCTGGCAAACACGCGGGCAAGTTTTTTATAAAAAAGAAATAGTATCTTCCAAAACACTGTTTCGTTTACCTTTCTTTTTTTAATGCAGCACCACAAAAGTATTTGTATTATTTTATTTCTATTGTACGATTTAACTTTTATTCAGATAACTATAAAAAAAATAATTAATACCGCCGAGTGATAATTGGCTCAAGCCTGTTGCAAGTGACCCTAGCTAGTCACCTCCGAACTGGATGGCCTTACGGTCAAACAGATATTAATTGAAATGAAAGTATGGCTGCAGAATGCGAACGAGCGGGTGAGGTAATAATGGTTTGTTGATTCATCGTGGAACGGGTTTACAGAATAACACTCTTCGCCGGCGACAAATTACTGACGTTTTTCAACGGAAAAAACGTCCGGTTTAGAAAGGGGAGAGTTTTAAGCAAAGCCAATTTAGTGAAATACGACGTGACAAACTGAATTAAACAGATAGATTGTTATTTTATACAGATAAGCTTTTTTGGCATCACGTAAAATTTTTTTTTACGGGTGGTAGGACCTTGTGCAGGGTCCGTCCGGATCTCTACCACCATCTTATCCATTAACCTACCGCCAAACAGCAGTGTTCGCATTGTTGTGTTCCGGTTTGGGGATAAGACAGCCGGTGAAATGACTAGCATGGAGGCATTCCATCTTAGTTCTCAGGGTTGGCAACGCATTTGCAGTCTTAGGATTGCATTGCAGTCTTGTGAATGCGAATGTCTATGGGTCACAGTTTCCACTTAGATACCATCAGGTGGCCTGTGTGCTGGTTTGTCTTCTCTATGGCATAAAAAAAAACTCATGGGGAAAGTGAATGAGCACACAGGCCACCTCATGGGATCTGCGACCCTGACTAAGATGGAATGCCTCTATGCTAGTAAATTCGCCGGTGGTTCTATCCCCACAGGGGTACACTAATGTATGCCAGAAATCAATTAAAAAAAAACATGATTGACCTACCTCAAGATTGAATTAGTTTCCAGTTTTATCGTTCGTCTGAACTTCGTTTTTTCTTTTGAAGTTCGAAGTGAAAAATTAAGGGATTCTGAAACTTATGCATTTTCATGATCCTGTTTCCCAGTTAGTTATTTTAGTTTATTTGCATTTTATACACTTTCGTATTTTTTATACTGAGTAATATTTTTTTTAATTTCGGTCCCAATTGGGACCTCAGTATAAGGCGCCCCTTAGTATAATCATTATGAGGTAGGTTTAGGTTATATTAGGTTTTCAGCTAACTCGGAGGGCTAAACACCGAAAAATAGGAGCTCCGCGGTAGCGGAACTCCGTCGACTTTCTGCGAAAGTGTATAAAACGGGTATAAGTCGTCATTTGTGCTATAGTTCGCGTTCCTGACGTAGAGTCCTCGTTTTACTATTATCCTAGTCGTACTCCTTTTTAATGTGATGTTTTTGACCTTACATTTGTGATGATTGTTTTTGTGCTAGTTATAATTACTATTCACTAGCAGTCCGCCAGCGGTTTCGCTGTTTCCATATGATTTCCGATTTTTTCAATTGTTTTCTGTCATGTGCCAAACACAACACAACACAATTTGGTGCAGTCGTTCAGAAGTTTATACCGTTTGTAAAACATACAAGCGTCAATGTTGGTATGATAGTACAGTCACGAGATTAAATTTGGTACCCACCTTAGGTCCAAAGTCAATCTGACATTCTACAACAATAATGTCATTATGAATGACATGGGTCCCATATTAACGCCTTTGACCGTAAAAACCCTGAAAAATAGTAAATACTAAAAAATGACCATGACGTGTGAGTTGGGCTAGCGCTGATTCGAAATCGAATTCAAAACGGAACACAAAAATACCTAGAGTGTGGTGGTACGGAACCTTCGGTGTGCGAGTTCGACTCTCACTTCACCGTCTTTTTAGTCAGAAACCTGGATATGGATGTAGTCTCCTCAAAATAAATTATCCCCTCTTTAATTAAACATTACGTTTTGGCAACAGCTGGGCCATTAGCGTTGAGTCAAGTATAAGAACGTTTCCCCGCTTTCTCTTGGCGTAATTCGCAAATTGATTTCTGCTTGTCTATTGAAGATTTAATTGTGAATTTGTGTGTGTGTACCACTCAGTACGTACGTACAGTCGACGCCATAAATATGTTTACACCCGCTGTGACAATTTCAAAAATTTAAACATGTCGCTAAATAGACAAGGTACTAAAGTGTAAACATATTTATGGCGTCGACTGTACAGTCACGGGATTAATTTTGGTACCCACCTTAGTTCCAAAGTCAATGTGACATTCTACGACAATAAGGTTGAATTTTTAAAAGTTACAAATGATTTGACATTTCTAATGACATTGACGACATCAACCATATTTTTCTTGAAATGGGTCCCATATTATGCTCATGACCGTACTGTCTGTGAGCACTTAGAAGAACTTTGGTTTGTACTTCTGTCTCACTCGCTCTTAATAAGAGCGTATGATGATACGATACCCGGAGCACCTTCTCGTAGTTATCGCACTGCACTCAAAGTCTTAATGTTCGTTTTGATATAATGGGGTCAATTCGGGTTGTTCTATAAATTAAAATATCTGATAACCTGAATTTATAAACGTCATACTCTATTATTAGACTAAAATCAAGTTTAACGTTTATAAATGTAAGTTTAGAAAGAAAAAGAAAGAAAGAAACAATATTTATGGGTGACCCCGTTGGTCACCCATAATATTGTTTCTTTCTTTCTTTTTTGTCACAAAATGGTTCCAACTCAGAGTCATGCCGGCGTTAAGATACGTACATTTCGAGAATAGGATTCGAATGGGCCCCAATGTCATCGGAAATTCTTATAGACATACATATACATGTACCTACATTAAAACCAAAGTACAGATGTAGTGAATAACTTTCCCATCTTTTTTGGTCGGATAACTTCGTATTTATCTTGCTTTCTCAGTTGGCATATTGATGGGTACTGTAGCTAATTGAGAGAGCTAGATAAATACGAACATATCCGACAAAAAACGATGGGAAAGGATTATTCACTACATCTGTATTTAGTTTCACTATTTGGCGCCAGATAAATCATATTTACTATAAAAGGTTACGTACACACATACACACGCATAAATAATTAAGCTTCATTAAGTTCAACAATTACTTAATTGATGAGGGAAGCAAAAGGATCAACTAGGTGTATAATACATACGTAGGAAAATATAACTTACAACTTAAAGTAAGAAAATTTATTGTCAATCAATTTATTTACAGTAAACACTAACTACAAATGATATAATTTATGATACAATATATTACTATAACTACTCTTAAATATAATTATATTTAAATGCGATGCAGCTGTTTCTATGCCATAGCACATTTGTAATTTAATGCTAAGTTGTAGGTATTTTTTCTTTGGTTGGTAGTTTTTTTTGGTTGTGGTTATGCAAACTCTATGGGAAACTAGGTTTCTACTTTTCCATTTTTTTATTTGTTTCTTCCCAATAAATATTACCTTGGGAAGGAAAAATTACAAACCTATATTTTGTTAATACCTACCAGTTTAAAAAAAGTAATACAACCTCGCTGCATTGCATTTAGATATACATTCTAATATAATTAGCAAGCTCTTACATTCGGCAATTGCATTATACATAATATGATATTATTTCTAAAATACAATCCCCTTTTTATAATTTAAGTAACATAGTAACAAAGCAAGGGTTACAATTCGACTTAATTTTTAAGGTACTCGGAATTTAATTGATGAACCACTATAAAACCTTGTCGCGTTAAATCAACGCGTAATTCCTATGTAATTTCTATCTCGTCGCTTGACGCTGTCATTATGACAAGGTTTTTATAGTGGATCAACATTTAAAATTCCTTGATGGTGCAATTCAGATAGAAAACAATACCAGAGGAGGAAAAATAATACGTTAATAGTATCTTTAATCCAAATTCATACAAAATGTAGGAGTGTACCAAATTAACGTATTAGAAGGCTTTTTAATCTTTCTTATTCTTGATTCATGAATATATTGAGTAAAAAATACTACATTATGTACGCGATCTAATAAAAAAAAAAAATCGCACGAAAAAAAAAAAAAAAACTGTAAGTACTAATGGTGGACAAGCGTTCTCTACCAGTCAACCAAGTTAAAACAGGAAACAAAAAGTCTCCATTTCTATTTTGATCTGTGTTCCACTTCGAGTTTTTGTACAACAAATTTAAATACATCCTTGCGTGCGTAAGCAACGATCATATATTTTAATTGATTTATTTCTATTTTATTTACGCCTAATAACCATGCGGTTATATTAACTGTGAATTTTGTATGACAATGACATAATTCTTAAAGGGTTGAGTGACACCTATTATACAGCATGATTCTTTAGTATTGTTTTTTTTCTAACTTTAAAATTTCCAGGCCCTTAAAGAGTACAACTTAAACATACTCAAAAGGGCTATTTATATTATTATTTTCTGAATATTCAGAGTTCGGTAGTAGTTTTGTTATACTCTTATGGACAGTTTCATAAAAACAATATCGTATTTTCGTGAATTCCCTGACGTCTTTAGGATAGTTTTGAAGATAGTTTTGTTTTCTTACACAAAAAAGTCTTGATACTTAAAAATTTAAGTTAATAGTAAAGTATGCAAAGCAACGTCAATTTTCGCAAATGACTACATTTTGTATATATAATCTACTAATATTGGAAGAAAAAACGCAACTAAACAAAAGTTCTACTCGCCCTACTCTCCTGTTGATATTCCTTTATTTTTTACCAATAAATACGGCCTGGAAGGCTTGCCTAACTAGTAAACAACAAAACAGGCATACTGAGAAGTATCAAGAAGTACATTAACATTTCTACGAGACCTTACAATTTTAATGATATATTACAAGTATTATAACAACGCACAAAATTAAAAGGGGATATCTAATAACGGTTCCCCCCTATGGAATACCTAATCGTCCATTGTCCTTATGTATCATTTGTCCGAATATTCGTTTAACCTTAAGTGCTTAAATTTTAAAACTTTTTAGTGTTGTTATAATACAACCCTAACCTAACCAAACTACAGATATAATTGGGAAACTTAAAAAGTTTCAGGCCACTTTTTAAGTTTTTAAGTTTCCTGTTAACCAGTTTAGGGCAAATGAAAATTCGAACAAACGATGTGTTAGGACAAACGTTGTTAGGGATTCTGAGGAACACCCCTAATAACTATTATATTAAATATAAAATTCTCTAATTCAAGTAACTAACAGAAACACGCAGGTATACTTTTAATACAATTTTAACAATTAAAAGGCACTGTCTTGAATCGTAATTCAAAAGGTTTTTTTTTATACCAAAATTTTAAATATAATGGGTAGAAAATTGGATAATTAAACATTATATAATCTCATACCTACGTTATAATTTTCTTAGAAATTAGATGACCTCTTGGATAAATTAAAAAAAGAAAAAAGGATAACAATATTTTTTTAAATATTTTATTTTTATGACTTGGGCCATTATCATTTTTTTAGATTTATTATTAAGTATTTGACTTTAATAAATAGTAAAGTAATGACACATCATGGTGTGCACAAAAAAAAATATTTTATTGCACGTCATTCTTAACATTACAATATTTATTATTACATTTTCAAATCCTTGGGTGCGTTTGCATTTTTATGTACATTAAGTAAATAATTAATTATTTCGAAAGGTGTTTTATAATAATATGGCAGTAACATTTTTTCATTACAAAAGCTCCCACTCAAAATGTTACACCTATTATATGCAGTTTAATTTTTAAGTGCATGTATTTATGAGTTACGTAAACATACCTATTATGCAACGGTCTTACCGTGACAGATCCGCAAATATACCAAACAGAAAAGGCGCGTCTGCTTGCTTTGGTTACATCTTTGGATACTTTCTTCTTCGCTTATCTCAAGTCACAATAGTTACACCAGGACCACGATAATAAATTATTTTTCTTTTGTTGTTCTTTTACTCAGGCAGTATTAATAAGCAAGGCTCGGAGAAACGCCCGTCATTTCAAAATCCAAACCTTGTTCCGTACAGTAGAGACTTCCTTATTATTAATGAAATATAATTGTTATCAAACAAATTTATTGTACCATAGAGTATCCCATTCAGCGACACACCAACGGATCTTGGAAAAAAACACTATTGCGAACCAAAAACTAAACAAATGAATGTAATCAATTATAAAAAGGTTAAGTCGAATGTACTAGGAATTTGGTATAAAAAATGAAATATTTAACATTTTAAGGAAGTCTCTACTGTACGGAACAGGGTTCATACTTGAATAGACGGGGGTTTTCCAACCCTTGTTATTCAGTTGTCTCTTTTACACAAATAACTTACCGTGATCCTAGGTTTCGGGATTATAATGGTAATTTATAATTGCAATGGTGCATCGTAAAATTTGAGTGGCGGGCACAGCGTCGTGGATAATAAAGACTATATTTCAATGTCAGTCCATGTCTTTCATTTTTGTCAATAGGCATTATAACTCTAATATGTGCTAAGTTGTTTTAACTCAGTCGATAACAACTCTGTGGTCATAATTCATTTTGGTTATACGAAAATGATTCTTACGATGTATTTATTAGTTTCATTTTTGCTAGAGAGCTGGCTAAAGGGTTGTTCCAAATTTAAATATTCCCAGGATTGTTCTCTTTTCAAATATTTACGTTCGCTTTCGGCCTTTTCCTTTTTAATTTTTAATCAAAATTGTAGACATTTAACTTTTACGTTTAATTTTTAAGTTTTAATTAGGTAGCAAAAGTTTGGCGTGGCTGGAAGGAATAAGTGGACCCTGATTATTTCAAAAAAATAATAAATAATAAGGTTTTTAACAAGGTTAGATATTAATTATTACGTATATATCAAGTATTTATAGGTTGACTACAGTAATACAAAATGGGACAATTCTTTTAACTAATACTCTTATTAAAGTCTTGAAAGTTGGTGTTATTAGACATATATTGGTCATTTAATAAGGTTTTGTCAGAGGTTACCGTTGTATATTAGTGATATATTTAAGTTACGAGTACAATACCGTTTACATACAATGTGTGGTCCAATATAATCGCTATTATACGAAGAAATTTCTACTTGATAAATTGTCACTTACAAGTAAAATATTGTTGATACGTCAATACGATAAATACGGGGAAAATACTGTAATTCTCACTTATTTCCATTTAAATTTAACTAGCTTATACATAACACACTTATATGATTACAGATAGATTAAATTCTCTCGAAAATTTGGCACAATAACGATTAAAAACTACCAATCCTACCATTTGGCTTCAAAATAAAGACTGGCTGAAAACAACGTGAAATCTAACCGAACACTTGAATCGAACACAATTCAAAATTACACTTAATCACACTTGTAAAGTTTGTTTTGCGTTAGACGAACACAGGTCCGTCTTTTTCTACTCACAGGACGTTAAAATTTTCACAGTTTTTGAATTTGGAATCTTCCTTGCCGAATATCCAGGTGAACATTTGCCGCGCTTTCATGCTGGCCCGGACTACGCCCCGGGACTTGTACCAGTGGGCGGGGGAAGACTCTCGGCCACCGTCGGCCGAATATTGTTGCTGCTTTAGCCGAATCTGGTTGAGTATGCCGACGAGTAGTTCGTCCACGTTGTGGTTGATCCCCACCGACACTTCGACAAACTTCGCCCTGTACGAGCACGCTAGACATTTGCCATCTGAAAAGAAAAATGGGAATAAGATTCTAGAAAAGACTGTTACTGTAGGGACAAGCGATTTATTTCGCATGGACTTGCCTCTAGGACAATAAATCTGTGAGGTTATTATGACGTATCTGTGCAATTCATTTTACGCTGAGAGAAATGGACAGAGTTATGTAACTGCTATAGCTCTGTCCTATACAGTCACCGTAAAATGAACTGCAAATCCATGTCATAATAACCCCCTGACCAACTCATTGGTGTAAAAACTATACCTATGACAACGTGATATTGGCGAGACCAGTTTCGCGTAGACTGTGAACCCGCGAGGTTGTCAATTGTTTAAAATGCAACATGGCGAATTATATTGTTTTGAAATCTGTGACAAGAAATTACGTTTAAATTTCATCGTAATACTAGCTTTTAATAACTAACTACTACTCGAAACTGACGTTGCTTGGTTTATACAGGAGTCATTTTCATTTTATTTCATTTCACTGTATGTTTTGAACTTTTCTATTTTAATTTAGCGTTCAAATTTGAATCATCCTATGTTGTACACACGGAACTTATCATTCATTAAATTTAATCTATTCGCTCAATACTCAATACTCAATACTCAATCATTTATTGCAATCATAATGTTTTACATAGATCTTACTTACTAGCGTAGAAGTTAACACTAGAATAGCTCATTATGAACCCTGATGGGCACCGCAAAGATGGGAGAGGACGACTTACTGTACCTACTATTAATTTTGATTCACAAATTCATTAATGGTGTAGTAGGATTTTGATATCAGCAGTTCTTTAAGTTTCTTTGTAAACACTGTGTAGCTCTAATTCTTATAAAGCAACCTATAAAAGTATTCATGGCAGCAAAACACAGGAAGTATCAAAGAAAAACAAAGAAATAATATAAATATCGAACTCATTAGCTGGCCGCCATCTTGACAGCTCGTGCCATTAACATCTATTACTTCTGACGTGTATCATTAGGTGATGGACATAGTTTACTGGTAGAATAAAGAAAGGAAGGGGGAAGTGCACCCTTTAATAAATAATTAGGGTTGCTTTTACATCGAGTTGGTTTCTGGTGCGCTTTGGGAATTTGGCCTAATGAAAAAATACATTTTATTTGAGAATATCTAAATATATAAAAGGGGAAACTGACTGACTGACTGACATATCAACGCACAGCCTAAACGGCTAAACGTAGGCACTTGAAATTTGGAAGGGACGTAGCTTAGGTACCGTAGAGGTGCACTAAGAAAGGAATTCCCGAAATTCCCACGGGAACGGGAATTAGCGGGAAAATACTTTTGTATGAAAAATCTAAACCGAAGCGAAGCGAGGGCGGGTCGCTAGTAGTTCTATAATACCAGAAACTATCAGGTCACTATAGACGTCTAGCATAACGCGAGTGAAAAAAGATTGAAAAGTGAAGTAAAATGTTTCCAATTTTGTTGTTTTGCCTCTTTGATCGTAGGTCAGAGGGAGGGTTTTTTGTCACAACCTGTATATACTATAGGGTTGAAGTGTTAAGTTGAAAATTAAGTTTTTATATCATGTAGTTAATTATAGTAAGTATTCTTGACTCAAATTATAAATGCGCAAGTATGTATGTTGTATTGTACGTTTTTACAGTTCATTACGTCAGACGATCAACGTTGGATCACGGAGACGGACTTGTGGTCTTTCACCGGAAAAAGTCAAGTTCCCGAGGGAATTATAAACCAATTCTACAGTCGCTGGTAAATCTCGATAATTATACTTTATGTGGTTACCATTAAACTTAAAAGCCACAGTTAAATCAAACCAATTAAAATCCATATTGAATTTGGACTTTCGAGCTACCGACAAATATTTCTACGCTGCCATCCTAAGCAAAAACGCAGTAACTAACATAAAACTCGTATAGTAATATCAATCTTATTATTAACAGCATAGGATTGAATTTGCTTTGATTTGTATTTTAGATACTGCTTATTGGCATAGAGGGTAGTAAGGTAAATGGGTGAGTTGGCATTATCGGACGGATATGGAAATCGGTGCGGCCCACAGGCTCGCGTGATCGCCAAATGGCGCCGCGATAATACACAGAATAATTATATAACTTCCTGTGTAAAAACGATGCTGGAAAATACAGAACTAGAACGATAGCTCAGCAAAAAGCGGGTGCAGATGCGGGTGCAAATGTGTTGACAACTCTGTAACTACATTTTGCACAATCAAGCTAAGATGTTTACCAGTGTATTAGTGACAGGTTGCAAGCCCATCGCCTAACAGTACTACACAGCCTTTATTCCCTTAGTCGTCTCTTACAATATCCACGGGAGGACATGGAGTGGCACTATTCTAACCCAGCAACCACACGGGTTCACATAATTTATAATAATATTAATAATCGATGAGAAAAAAACATCTTAGATGTAAGGTACAAACACAGAGCACCTGTTGAGATAATTTCTAAGCAGAAACGGAATTATGTTGACAATCAACCGTGATGTTAATGGGTAGACGACCGTCCCGATAGTACCTATAAATATAACAAGCAATAAATAAAGGTACACAAGACAGGGATGCTTGGAAAGACGAGAGGGAGGCACTTTAGACACTTAACGTTAACAAATAATAAAAAATCTACACTAATGTTATAATAGGAAAGATTTGATTGTTTGTTTGAATAGGGTATTTGCCTAGTTTGTGAAAAGTACTTATACTTAATTAGTGATCCATTTTATGATAGTAAAAAAAACTCGCACGGATATTAACCCGATAACAATAATAAAACAATAAATAAATAATTGCCTTAACTCTTTACAGCCGAAACGACATCTTTCTGTATGATCTGTGTTATGACGTCATATTACACTTATGTCAAATGTCATTCAACCCAACGGACAATTTAAAACTTCAAAAAGTGGGGTTATATTTGTGTTTACCTACTATGCTATCCATTAAATGCAGTACCTATTGTAAATTATGATATGATACATCAATATGAGTTTAAAATCTTATTACCAGTATTGTATAGTGCCTAGCTGCGTAAATAATTCAAAACGAACACCTGCAAAACTATTTATTCCTGTACCTCGAGACCCCGAATCCAGAAAACAATGGTTAGACCTTTCAAGAAGGGACTGGACACAACTCTCCGCAAATTCAACAATGTACTTTTGTGAGGATCATTTTGATGTAAGTACTACATTACATACTGTTCAACAAAGTAGTTAACAACATTACAAATCTTTGTTTACAGTAAACGCAGACAGAATGAATCTTGTCATGTCACAGTTGTCACCACAGATTGTAGGATATGTCTAAAGCACAGATTATAAGAGTTGTCATTGTCTCGAGTTGATGTCACAGATAGTATGATAAAAAAAAACATTAAGTAAGATGACGTCACGCAATCTCATTGGTGTTTCAATATAGATTAAAAATCTTTATTTTATTATAAGATATATAATAAAATAACGACTTTATTAAATTAAATAAAAACTATAATCATAATCCTCGTCATTAAAACTAGCTATATGCAAAGCATCTTTGTTTATTATAACCACAGGCAAGTACCCTATTGAATACGCTCCGAAACTAATGGACTAATTCGAAAAAAAACTGTCTCCATTAGAATCCTACATTATCTCTGATGGACATAGGATATTTTTATGCGTGGACGGAGTTGCGGGAAACAGCTAGTAATAAATATAAGTACACCTGGTTGTACTTTTGAATTTATTTGAATCAAATTGTCTTTTGGGGCTTCTACTAGGTGAAAGCTGCTGTCATTTTATTTTCAAAACTAGCGACCTTCCCTCGCTTCGCTTCGGTTTATGTGAGTATGATATATAGGTGGGCTACCTAACACTGAAAGAATTTTTCAAATCGAACTAGTAGTTCCTGAGATTAGCGCGTTCAAGCAAACCAACAAACTCTTCAGCTTTTTAATATTAGTATAGATATGTGGTACTACGGCGGATTTACTTACAATAACAATGTTTTAGAATGTGAAAGAAATTTTTCAACGCATTTTTATTTTTGTTGTATCTTATCATCATACAAGCGACAAATTTGATATGATTACATAACAAACCCTGAAAAAAAAACAACAAACACTGAAAAATGCTCAAGTGTAACTTTAAATTGAATTCAAATTGGTATATAATAATACCTACTGTGTGTTACAGAACCCTCGGTGCGCGAATCTGACTCACAAGTGACCGGTTTTTGTAACACTTATTAACCCTAACCCTTTAGGGGCGTTTAATAACCCTAGTTTTCATGACGGGCTAACACTCACAGACAAAGCACTTACAAGGCACACAAAAGTAATGAATTATCACTATCATTATCATTATCATTATCATTATCATTAATCATTATCACCATTCATATTCAACATTAATAGAAACCTTCTATTTACTTAGTAATCTTGCCAGGATATATTTTCTAACCCCCTTACTTATAAGTAATAAGCTTGGAGTAGTTTATGCCATGCTTTGTCCTTATCTGTAATTGTGACATTTGCATCACACAGAAAGTGATAAAGCATGGCATAAACTATTCCAAGCTTATTCCACGTTTATAAGTAAGGGGGTCTATCTATTATTCTATTATTACAGCTAGAGGTTTTTTCTACTCAATATCCACCATATTGCTTTTGACATGTTATTGTCAATTTTATGATAACTTGTATTAACTTGACATCTGATGAATGGCGTCTGAGTTAAAACAATACAAATGCGAAAGAGCAAACGTCATTGTAGAATAAGAACCTTGTTATTATATTTATTTTTACATCACGAGAAGTGAAACAGTAGTCAGTAACAACAGGATAACCAGGAAACCCTACCAAATCACATTGGTAATTGGTTCTCCCTGCAAGAAACCATAGCAATATGATTTTAATTCGTTAGCTTGGTGACATCTAGATTGCGGCGTTTCGTTCCATTCATTCGCTGGGGAAATCAATCTCCTTCATAATAGCACGTAATGAAAGGCACAAATTGGCCCGTCGTTTTCGTGAAGGCGCATTCAAAAGGTTGGATATAGCTAAAGATCTTTCTGTTTTCTTTCGAGTATTCTTGGGCATGGTGGAAATGAATTTGGTGAGTTTTTGTGGTGATACTGACAAAACGTATAGGATTGACGGAAAACGGGGTTTAAACTGGCAATTAAAATTGAAGAAGTTGACTGCTGCCTTAGGGCCTGTTGTTTGATCAGTAGTTAAACTAACAAATTGTTAATATTCGAAAAAGGAACAGAAAATTTGACACATTTCCTTGAGATTCCTTCAAATTTTCGATTCCTTTTTCAAATTTTAACAATTAGTTACTTTAACTACTGATCAAACAACAGGCCCTTACTCTTACTTTTAAGATAGAAAAAGAGCAAGATTGTGCTTCTAGCTTTAGAACTGCAGTTAAAATAAGACAGCGATCAACTTCTGCTATTTTTATTGCCGTCTAAATCGAGCTTAACGTTTTTTGAGCACCAGTTTGAATAAAAAACATTTTAAATGTACTATGTCGAATTTATCTATTTAAGGGTTTTATTCCAGCTGACGATTGGATGATTAGGAAAAAATAATCAAAAGATTTATAAAGTAGAAAAGTGGATACGAGTGAGTACAAAATTAATTAATTTTGCTGACCTTTCTTGGTGATTGTACCTTACGTGACTTCGAGGGGGGCAATTTATTTCGCAGGGTTCGACAGCAAATTAAAACGTGAATTGTGAGAATAACACCCGACCCAAGATGCAAACGCTGTACTAAGCTTTCTGTTTTTTTATCGCTTTGTTACTTCCTGATCCACCTTCAGGAGCAAATTAAGATACTACAATCCTAATTTATAAGGTAATCTTACCCTGGGTCACTACCCGGCTTCGCAGCAGATCTATCTTTTTACCCTGTTCCCCACCAGCACCGCCGGCCTGGCTTGCAGCATGTCGCTGTTCACCAGCTTCGTCAACTCCTGCTCTTCCTCCAGGAACGAGATCGCTACGATTCCTATTAGGATATCTTACCCTGGGTGGGTACTGCCCGGCTCCGCATCAGGTCGATCTTGTTTCTCATCATATCACTGTTCATGTTCACCAGCTTGGTCAGCTCCTGTTTCGTCTTCAAAAACAAAAACACTACAGTCCTCATCAAAAAGGTTACCTTACCATGGGAGGGCACCACTCAGCTCCGCGCCAGGACCATCTTGCTCCCCATCATGTCATTACTCACCAGCTTCGTCAGCTCCAACTCCACCTCCAGAAAACGAGATCACTACGATCCCTATCAGGATATCTTACCCTGGGTGGACACTACCCGGCGCCGCATCAGGTCGATCTTGTTTCTCATCATGTTGCTGTTCACCAGCTTGGTCAGCTCCTGTTTCACCTTCAAGAACAAAGGCACTACAGTCCTCATCAGAAAGGTTACCTTACCCTGGGTGGGCACCACTCGGCTCCGCGCCAGGACCATCTTGTTTCCCATCATGTCATTGCTCACCAGCTTCGTCAGCTCCACCTCCAGAAAACGAGATCACTACGATCCCTATCAGGATATCTTACCCTGGGTGGACACTTGACTGCCCGGCTCCGCATCAGGTCGATCTTGTTCTTCACTATCATGTTGCTGTTGACCTGCTTTGTCAGCTCCTGATCTACCTTCAGGATTGAGATCACTAGTCACTACGATCCTCATCAGAAAGGTTATCTTACCCAGGGTGGGCACTGCCCGGCTCCGCATCAAGTCGATATTGTGTCTCATCATGTCACTGTTCACCAGCTTGGTCAGCTCCTGTTTCATCTTCAAGAACAAAGACACTACACACCTCATCAGAAAGGTTACCTTACCCTGGGTGGGCACTACTCGGCTCCGCGCCAGGTCCATCTTGTTCCTCATCATGCCATTGCTCACCAGTTTCGTCAGCTCCAACTTTACCTCCAGAAAACTAGATCACTACGATCCCTATCAGGATATCTTACCCTGGGTGGACACTTGACTGCCCGGCTCCGCATCAGGTCGATCTTGTTCTTCACTATCATGTTGCTGTTGACCAGCTTTGTCAGCTCCTGATCCACCTTCAAGATTGAGATCACTACGATCTTCATCAGAAAGGTTATCTTACCCTAGGTGGGCACTACTCGGCTCCGCGCCAGGACCATCTTGTTCCACATCATGTCACCGTTCTCCAGTTTCGTCAGCTCCCGAGAACGAGATCACTAAGATCCCTATCAGGATATCTTACCCTGGGTGGACACTGCCCGGCTCCGCGCCAGGTCGATCTTGTTCCCCACCAGCACTGCCGGCCTGGCGCGCAGCATGTCGCTGTTCACCAGCTTCGTCAGCTCCTGCTCCGCCTTCAGGAATGAAGCCTTGTCCACCACGCTGTATATCACCACGAACGCATCTGGGGGCTCGCTGCGTTCAATTTCCTCCTGGGAAAAAAGGGGGATGGTATAGAAATCTGTAGTTCTTGAGGACCGTTATTAACCCTGCCAACAGAAGAGTGTTATTAAAGTATGTGTATGTGTATCTGTGTGTGTGTCTTTGGCATCAATCATTAAACCAGGTTTTATAAGTGAGTAAAAATAATTATAAAAACTATTTTATTACGATTATTTAACGCTAACTAGCATGGTATATTTGTAAACAAAACTAATGAAGAACGTTAAGTAACTTTATTATTTCAATAATAATAAAATAAAAAAACACATTTATCTTTTAACTCCAAAATCGGAAAAGACCGTCCTCTACGCAACGTCCCACGAACTAAGCGGTTTTGTGGGTGAATTTTTTTTTTATGGTTGTACAGTTTTAGTTACCTATGCAGCTATGTTTAATAATGCACATTACATACATACATTAAATCACGCCTGTTTTCCGCAAAATTATTTACGCTTCGCTTCGTTGTATATATGTTCCGGCTCAAAAACACTTATTGAAAGCGCGTTTTAAATTTGAATCATTTGACACAAGTCTTTACTCATTTCAACCCTAGCAAGTAACAGGTTCACTGCCTTTATCTCGACTGAGAATAATGCCTTTCTTATTCAACCCTCTTTCAGCTCGGTCGGCTTTCACGTCACTGAATCGACCACAAAGAGATGATTATCAGTGAGGTGTGGTCATGTTATACCTATATACAGTGTGTGGCCTGTAACTAGGGCAAAAATTAAAAATGTACATTCTTCTCCTCAAACTACGCAATGTTTGTTTGACGACTTTGAAAAAAAACTTGCGGTTTGATTTTTATTACATTTTAAAGTTAATTCGAACACGCAATGTACTATAAAATTGATTATGTCTGTAGAGTGATTAGACTGACAGGCGATGTCAATTAGACGGAGTTTTAAGTACATTGAAAATACTATTTACTTTGTTTGAAAAAATAACAATCTAAAAACTTTATGATTTAAAAAAGTTGCAAAACAAAAGTTGTCTATTTTGAGGAGTAGAATCTACGTTTTAATTTTTTGCTTTAGTTACAGGCCCCACACTGTATAGCCTTGTTTGCGGTTAGATTGATGAAAGGGAAAGCTACATAGATTTATAAGGATGTATGAGTGGGAGCCCGTCGTTTCCTTTTTTAAAGTTTTGTGCGGATGAAAAAACGGGACCCTTATAGGGTTACTCGTGCGTCCGTCTGTCCGTCACATCCAATTCGCTCCGAATCCACTGCACTGAGTAAACAAAAATTTGGTAATTACTTCTATATATATAATTTTTTTTTTTTATGGCATAGAGAAGACAAACGAGCACACAGGCCACCTGATGGTAAGTGGACACTGTGACCCATAGACATTTGCATTCACAAGACTGCAATGCAATCCTGAGACTGCAAATGCGTTGCCAACCCTGAGGACCAAGATGGAATGCCTCTTTGCTAGTCATTTCACCGGCTGTCTTATCCCCAAACCGGAACACAACAATGCGAACACTGCTGTTTGGCGGTAGGTTAATGGATAAGATTGTGGTAGCGATCCGGACGGACCCTGCACAAGGTCCTACCACCCGCATATTTTTGTGTAAAGCAAACTCGAACATAAACCGTGTTCATTCTTACTTATCTAATATAGTAAACAACTTTCTAACCTCAAAATGCACCTTTTTTGGCTAAAACAGCTATTTTAAGTTGAACAAAGCAATCAGAGATAAAGTGGCCAAGGCAATGTCCAAAATATTTACTTAGTTCACTTTATTTACGATATAAGAGCAGTTTTATCCAAAAGAGGTTCATTTTGAGGTTAGAAAGTTGTTTACTATATTAGACAACTAGGAATAAAGAGGGTTTAAAATAGTTTAAATTAGGGGGTTACTTTTCCCGGCCGGTCAAGTTCCAGTCGAACTCACATACAAAGGGTTATAATGGTATGTTTTTTTTCATTTCATTTTAATAATTGTTGTTATACTGGCAAAATAATGCTTTTTCATGAGATATGGTTTACAGACAGACGGACGGACGGACGGACAGCGGAGACTTAGCAATAGGGTCCTGCTGGGACCCTTTGGGTACGGAACTCGAGAAAGAAGTATTAGTGGCGCCCTCATTCAGTGTAAAAAGGTACGGTAAGATTAAATCTTCATCATAAATTATTTCAATGATTAAATTGAACTTTTTGGTATCATATATTGTTACAGTACTCGTCTTGTTTATAGTCTGTATGTTATATGATGTGTAAAGTAGATTTATAAAACCGCTTCATCTGTGACTGTTCCCTCAGTATTTAAATTATGAAGATTATTCATAACTATATACCGATTATTAACATGTAAAAACTACGATAGAAATACAAAATTTATCAATCAACCTAGCTGTCAAAATTTCTTGTCGTCACGAATATTTCGGCAAGCGAACCAAATCACTTAAAAACGTAGTTCCTTGCTTAATTAAGCCTGGCAAAGCTCGTAATGCCGTGCTAGCATGGATTATTTCCGGGTAACCGCAAGTAATGGAAAGCCGCGTGCTGGCCCTGCGGCTTTAGGGGCCATTAAAAGCCTAAACTACTTACCTACGATAGCTAAAGTGTGCTTGAAATATGCTTTGTCCTTATCCTACATTATGACATTTGAATTTTACAGAAATAGACAAAGAATGTTAAAGAAACGGGTTTACTATGAGTTTAAAAAGGGGATAATCTTTACGAAGGGAACTATTTAAGTAATTAGAGCTGTGTAACGACCACAGATAATGCTATCTCAATTGGCAATTTTAAGTGTGTTTGTGTTTGTGTATGTGAAGTGTATGTATACTATGGTCCACGATAGGTATGAAATCAATTCTGACAGATGTCATCCTAATACAAATAGATAGCATAAATATAAAGAATAGGTTTTAAAGCTATAATGTGCTCACAGACGTCGGTATTTAATTCTTAAGTGTCGGAAATTTAGTCTTACATACAATAAAAAAGGGGACATAGGTAAATACTTGTCTCATTACGATTCATCATTTTTCGTAAATGCCACGTGTTGTTAGTTGCGGTATGCATAGGTTGTAAAAAAAGATGAAAGCTGATGAAGATGGCAAAAAGTACATTTAATTTACTTTGTATTAGACAAGCAAGAAGAGTTGTTAGACAAAGTGGCAAAGCAACACTCATATGTAGATTGTAAACCTAAAAAGAAACATACAAAGTGCGTCCGATTTTTAATATATAACAGATTAATCAAAACTAGTTATGTACACGGCCTCATACATACATAATCTCACGCCTTTATTCCCAGAGTGGGGTAGGCAGAGCTACAGAATTACCAACAACTCTAAAAACTTGTTGATAATTCTGTAACCACATTTTGCACACTTAGGCTAAGGTGTTTACCAGTGTATTAGTGACAGGTTGCAAGCCCATCGCCTAACAATACTAATATACGCCTTTATTCCCTTAGCCGTCTCTTACGACATCCACGGGAAGATATGGAGTGGCACTATTCTAACCCGGCAACCACACGGCCTCCTTCCTAAGAAAATATTACTTGAAAAACGAAAACGAAAACGTACAAACTTAGTTTTTATAATAACTACAACATATTAAAAAATCGTGAAAATCGAATTTGATTTAGGATGTAAGAAACATTATCGTCCGGTGCAAATGTTTTATGGCTTTTTTAACACGTCCATCCTCAACTCCCTTAAGGATTTTGTAAAATGAAATTTAAAAAAAAAACATACAATCACGCCTCTTTCCTGTAGGGGTAGGCAGAAACCACTTCATTCCACTTGCTATGATTCAGATAAACTTCCAACAAACAACAATAAGGTATTCAAATTCAAATTCAAATGTTTATTGCCTTATACGATGTCGGCACATAAGTTGTTAAAATATTCTAGTGTCAAACGTAAACCCTGTAAGGGTACAGCAGTGGTAGAACATGCGCTGATTTATTATAATGACTATTAGGCATACTATACAATGTCAAACTTATAAATTAACAATTATCGAAACATTGAGTATTGAGTATAATTAAATACAATAAAATATCATACTCTTAATTCCATCTTGGTCCTCAGGGTTGGCAACGCATGTTATTTTTTATGGCATAGGAATGACAAACGAGCACACAGGCCACCTTATGGTAAGTGGACACTGTGACCCATAGACATTCACATTCACAAGACTGCAATGCAATCCTAAGACTGCAAATGCGTTGCCAACCCAGAGGACTAAAATGGAATGCCTCTATGCTAGTCATTTGCAGTCTTAGGATTGCATTGCAGTCTTGTGAATGCGAATGTCTATGGGTCACAGTTTCCACTTACCATCAGGTGGCCTGTGTGCTCGTTTGTCTTCTCTGTGCCATAAAAAAAAACCTTGGTATTTAATTACCTTGACTCCAGTACAGTTCACGAAGTACAACTCTGACTCTTCGCTGTTCAGCATGATAGACACCTTTTGTTCCGCCTCGGCATCTGTAAAAAAAAAAGATTTAACCGATTCAATATTTAACTATTTCTGCACCAAAAGGTACAATATCGACAAAATGAAACCCTGAAGAACTGTGTCACATTACAAACAATATGTTGAGTACTTTGCGTGGTGGGGTTGGTGGTGGCAGGATTTTGTGCTTTCGGATCGCTACCACCATCTTATATAAGGGGGGGGGACAATCTCCCATGATTTAAACTAGTCCCGAACTAAGCTCTAGCCTTGTGTACAACACTAGACAACGATATAATATAAAGAAAAAAAAATATATATAAAAAATATCCAAACTCAGAAACAAATACTCGCGCTTACCACACAAATTAATATTTTCCCATCCCGGGAACCGTACCCGTGACCGCTAGATTCGTAGGCCGGCATCGCTATTGCCTAACGCACTCGCAATATCATTTGGCTGCAAAGCGGAACAATTGTTTTCATTTTGTATGCAGACAAGCCTTCGATTTTCAAAATGAAAACAATTGCGATTGCGAGTGCGTTAAGCAGTAGCCCCTCTGGTCACTACCAAATAGGCTAATGCACCGTCTATTTATCCTTTAACATACCACCTAGCAACAATGTTCACATGTTGTGTTCAATTAGGGGTATTCAATTTTCTCCCTTTAGTCCCATCTCGTAGCCATGTTTGGAAGCCAGCTTCAAATTGGGAAATGTATTTTCCCGTCTCGTAGCCAAATGTGAAATGGGAATGATTTTCCCCACCCAGTTAGTTCCAATTGAGATTATTTTTCCCATCTCGAAGCTGGCTACCAAATTTGGCTACTAGATGGGACTGAAAAAAAATCTCCAGTCTTAAGATTTCAATCCGGAGATTGTAAATGTCTAAGGCATTTAGAATTCACATCTCACCAAGTGAGCTCTTTTACCTTAATGCGATAAACCGCTATGTTAAACATAGTGTAAGCTATATAATTTATACTATTTGTAACATAGTGTAAAATATTACACCTTACAAAGAATCCACACAATACCTTCCTCTCTCTCTTACAAAGTATTTGACGCATCCAAACTTTATTAATTAGTCGTGAAAGACACTCAAACTTTACAACTGAGAACTTTGTTTGAAGCGAAATATAAATTTATTGAGTAAAGTTTGAGATTTATTGGAAGTATTTTATTAAACACTAGCTTCTGTCTGCGTTTCGTTCTCGCATAATTTATTAGTTTTAAAAACTTGTTTGGTTGTGACACACTATCGTATTGTCAACGTTACGATATAGTCTGGCTTTTTTTGAAATTAAAAAGTGGCCACACCGTAGTGTCATTCCTTTCAAATCGATCTAAGAAAAAAAAGACGACACTAAAGTGTTGCCACTTTTTAATTTCAAGACTTTTTTGCTCTTATTTGATTGACAATAATGGCGGCCGAGTTATAAAACAATACTCGTACGATAACATGTAACAGGAACAGGCAATATGGTGTCAAAGTCATATTTTTAAACAAAAAAAAACTATGTTAATTTACTTTGAATTCGAGATTGTAAGGGCGAATTATCCCTTTCTCTCAAGCTAAACTAAACTGCTATAGTATAGAAGAAGAAGAAGAAGAAAAACATTTATTCACCAACCATAAAACACACAAGTATACAATAAATGATTCAAGAAAACAAAGAAGGAAACTGGGATAGCACGCAAATGTGTGTCCTCGCGGCGGTGAAACGGACACTGGCTCAGCAAAATGCTGAAGTGTCAGACACCTACAGCGCTGATTTTCAGCCAGTACCTACCGGCAGTGACTCACGGAACGCTGGCCAAACATACTATATTATATGTGTAAACTACTTACATAATACTTATACAGGAAAAAAAAGCATGGCAACCCCCCTGTTTACCGTTTCCTGAGGTCGTTAGTCTTTAAAAGTCAGACATGACATGTGGTAAATCACGACATGTCGCGACATGCCTGATTACTGGCCGTTTCGTGTGCGGCCACAAAACTATTCGAGAGTAAAATTAGGTACATAGACAAAAATGCCAACATAATTGCAAGCCTAATATTGGATGCGGACGCGTTTTGCACCAACTGGTTACCAAATTATTTGTTTATCTAGTGGTTACCAAATTATTTATCTATCTTTAACTGGCTGAACCGACAAACGTCCTTTCCTGCGGCCCTAGTATGGCTGCGTCTATATCGCGTGTCAACTGTAGATAAAGCATACGTCACTTTTTGACACGTGTACCTACTTATTTACCTGTCAGAAGGTGACAGATGCCTTATCCAAAATTTGTCACGCGATAATCGCAGCCATATTAAGCCCGCTGTTGAGGATTTTCTTTCCCTAAAAGCATATTTCGGACTGTTACGAACACTAAAAAAATCACATCGGGTTAAACGTGAACCATGCGCTTCCCAAAACGAACAGCTTTGAGTTTTTATTGCAGCACTTTCTAAGTGTTGCTTTCTATCAAATTGAAATGTCACAGTGACAGATAAGGGCAAACATATTTGATCCATACTTAAGCTATAGTCAGTTTATGAATGAAAGGGTTAATATCTAAGGAATTGCTGTGACTCATTAAAACGCTATTGTCATGGCCCAGTAACTCGAATCGTGGGCAATTTGAAGAGTTGATGGTAATATTTCTAACTGGAACTCGCCAAATTACGAGTTTTATTACAAAACTAGTTTCTGCCCGCGGCTTTGTCTGCGTAGGTTTCGATTCTCTGGGGTGAAAAGTATCCAACTGAGTAGTTATCTCCACTTGCGTCCGTTGCGTCGTTCAAACATAACCTAAAGACACTTGTTTTATCAATCCAAGTATCCGGTACATAAGCAGTCGTACTGACACACATGTACACACACACACACACACACAAACACACACTCGCATATAATGTACGTTCACCCACATGCATTGTTAGTTGTACGCAATTGTTTGTAATATTTTGGTTTTGGTTAATTTTAATTATTTAGTATAGTATAGTTATCTATCACGTCGTTATTTACCTCTCCAGGTCTCACTGAAAATCAGCGTCACTTGAATATATTGAAATAATATACCGTGGCATAAAAAGCTGAGTGGAGACCATTTTGGGCTTGATGCAATTAAAATATAATTATCTAGTGTAAGTTGATTTTATTATGAAAATTGTATTATGTTAAGTGCTTCAAGTGCCAAATAGTTTATTCCAGTCCAGCCAGTGTAGCGTGAAGGAGTAACAAACAAACTCACAAAATTTAGTTTTATTATGTTAGTAGGATAAAAAAATCTTCCGTGACAAAATTATCGTGAAAAAAGCATCAAAATATTTTGGGTCTTTTTGGAGAAGTACATATATACGAATATGCAGATAGACAGATACATAGATACGGAAAGTGACTTTGTTATCTATACTAATACTAATAGGTAAACTAATCTATACTAATATTACAAAGCTGAAGAGTTAATTTGTTTGTTTGTTTGCTTGAGCGCGCTAATCTCAGGAACTACTGGTCCGATTTGAATTCTTTCAGTGTTAGATAGCCCATTTCTCGAGGAAGCTTATAGGCTATACATATATCATACTCACATAAACTGAAGCGAAGCGAGGGCGAGTTGCTCGTAAATTATGTAAAGAAGATAAAGATAAGGATACAGGTAAATTACTACTTTAACTTAAAGTAGTATTTTAATATTCTACAAAAACATTCACCCCTTATTTTTAAACGAACTATAACTTATTTTAGTTAAAGTAAGCAATGTCCCTTTCAGTCAAATGGAAATGTCATGTGATAAGGTCAAAGCATTTCAAGGTCACTTTAGCTATTATGTGTTTATGAATAAGAGAGTAAAGCTTTATTTAAATTTAAAGTGACATGGTTTAACATTTGAGTGACATTTAATAATGACATTTTCCGGTTCATTGTTTCACTCTGTTCCACTTAACTGCTCCCTGTCAAGAGGGATTTAGCTAAGGGTTGAAGTAACTTAGTGGAATTTCCTTTAAAATCAATGTATAGACGTAGGTATATGTAAATTAGTTTGTGGGTGAACATAACAGTTTATGATCGCGTTTTCTTATAAACTACTAGCGACCAGCCCTCGCTTCGTTTCGGTTTATGTGAGTGTGATATAAATCCTATAGCCTTCCTCAATAAATGGGTCCTCAATAAATCTAACACTGAAATAATTTTTCAAATCGGACCTGTGGTTCCTAAAATTTGCGCGTTCAAGCAAACAAACAAACAAACTCTTCAGCTTTATAATATTAGTATAGATAAAAAATATATTTTTTTATCTATAATGAACGACCCTTTACTATAAGGCTTTTTGGGATATTTTTTTATTTTCGTTTTTAAATTGGTGTTGCGATTGATTTAAACATCAGTAAAATTTAAATATAGATTATAATGGAAATATATTCCTTCTGGATTAAAACGTTTTCAACCAGTTTTCAAACTTACGTAAGTAAGTATAGACAAAAATATGTAATCACGACGGGTCGGGTCCTTGCTTTTTGCTAGTTAGTGTTCAATTCTACTCAGTAAAACAATATTGCTTTCGATATATTATAACTTTTTCATCACACTTGCTCGTAAATAGTGTCCTAACATGCTAGAAAAATCGGCCGTAAATCCAAAATAATACCCGCGGGCCTTTTTTTACCATTACGTAACTAAAGTGCGTAATAGCTTTTTTTTTTAGTACATTACTTAACAAGGGCTGTAAAAGAAAGAAAGCCCGAAATCGCAGGTATTTGAGACCCGAGCCGTAGGCGAGATAGATAGGCTTCGGGCTTCTAACAGACTCTCGTTTGTAATTCTTTCTTTACCACCCTTAATACACAATGTACTATTATTTATTGGTCAGTAATAGCAGCCAAGTTACAAACTATAGAGACAAAGTAAAATAATGCCGCAGCTATGCAAACGAGAGCTAGAGGTCTACGCATTTGCTACGAAATGCAGCCGAGCGTACCGCTACGAAACTCCAGTGTTGCAGGTGCTACGCGAACTGTGCTTTGAAACTTAAAGTTGCAGTATAATGAAGTGAGCTTTTGTTGTTGTGGCGTCAATGCAATATCCGGTGTCTTAACTTTGTACAAATATACGCTTGGGCAAGTTTGTACAAGACTTTTGCATGTTCATTACTGCCCTACTACGACAAATGGCGACATGTCTGACAGAAGTCCTGTAGCAAGTGCAACCTTATTACTTACGGGAGAGGGTTGCATCTGCTTTGGATATTGAGTTTGAGGTATCGCCTTTTGGTATATGAGGGCAGATTAGAGTACAGGTCGTTTAATGCTATTCCCTCGAAAAATTTACAATTAAAAAAAGGTTCAATTGGGAAATATAAAAACTCACGATATATTAGACATAGCTAATTTGAGAGCTGATTTCGTCTCAATCGATTTTTATGAAACTAACTTTTTTTTTTATCGCGTTCAAATCGGTCCATTCGTTTTGGAGCTATAAAGCCACAAATAGACACAGATACACAGACACAAATACGCACGTTAAAATTATAAGCCCCATCTATTTTTTATAAGGGGTAAAAATACGTAAAAAGTATGTCAAGCTTGTAAGCGAAAAGCCACCATTAGCATATCTAACAGCCCACAGTTTACGGTTTGTTTGATTTTACCTCTTTTACAAGAAAACAAGGCACAAAATCAACGTAATTCTTTACACAGGTATATGGAAAACCGGAGAGTGTTAAAAGTTACGTTATGCTGCCCCGTATTCCAGGAAAACTCCGGGATCAATTTGCTTTGTAATTTTATTGTTTGCACGTGAGCTGAGCCTAGGGAAAATATTTTTTTATTATCTCGAAAACAAACTTAATACGTTAGAATTTTGCCTCAGGTAAAATATTATATAATCAGTTGGATTTAATATTTTGATGTGTAAAACATGGTTTATACCTTTTAATCGAAAATTGAAAGATAATTGTAATCATTCATTCATTTGCTCTAAACTTCACTTGATATAACTAATCTATAACTAACATTCATAATTATCATGTGTTTACATAAAATCGGTTTTGAGTTTTAAGGGGTTCAAAAGAGTCCCAAAATGGTTCTTATCCATACCAATGTGTCACTTATTTGCTTTCCAAACTTGGCTGAAACTCTGCCGAGTGCCTGCCTATGCTTCTTATGCTGCCTATGCTTTTAAGTATTTTAAAAAATGTAAACAATCCAAACCACGTGACATTGTTAAACAGCCAATCAAAACTGTTTTATCGAACTTTGACGTATCACTGTTCAGCTTCTATTGGCTGACGAACTATATCACGTGGTTGTTTTGTTTACATTTTTGAACTACCTAAAAGCATAGACTATAGGTAGATGACATTGATGACAACGGGACCTTAATTAACAACTACCTTACAGAACCAAAGTTCTTACTTGACAGTAATGCCTGACGAGTTAATAATAATACCATATCTTTTTGGGCGTATTCCAAAAAAAGTAAAATTATAGCGCGTGACCTTCAGGGTAAGCTCCCTCTCCGCGCCAACCGAGGTATTGCGCCTAAGCGTTACGATTTGTAAGAGAGGCGCGCGGGTGAGCGAGAGGGCGAAGGTACAATCCTTCCCGCCACCCGCCGAAGGTTCGAGAGTTGCGCGAGGTCCGAGCTGCGCTGCGTACACGCGTTCCGTAACCTCACGCGCTCCCGCGCCCCGCTCGTTTTTATCTGTTCGGTTTACTTGTTTTAATACTGTGTTTGTACCTTTTACCGTGATTATAGACTTAATTGACAAAAACTAGTTATTATTCTAATACCCACGCCACATTCTGGCTGCCCAACGTGTGTAATTAGTGAACTGAGAGTCGTGAGTGTTTGGTACAAACCGGTTTTTTCCAGTTTACCTACTATTCAAAACCGCGGATTTTTGTTGTGAGGCATAAGGACTTAAGTGTTTTTGCCGATTGTACTCGCCGCCAACATGCCGCCAAAGAAGCGTCAGTCCCGCCGACTGTCGGAAACCGAAAATTTCGACACTGCGAGTTCCACCGGAGGAGCTGGAAACATCACCATGTCCCAGGAGACGCTCGCGACGATGCTCGCGACGCTGCAGCAGTCTCAAGCGGAGTTCTGCTCTCAGCTCATGCGCGAGGTTCGAGCGTCCACTCCGTCACAGACAGACCACGTGGCCGCCGCCGCTGCCGCAGCCGCCACGGTCTCTGCTGCCAATGGGAATTTCTCGCAGTGCACGGCACGCTATGGTGGATTGCCGGACGAAATCTTGGAAGCATTTTTGGACTCAGTCGAGGCTTACAGGTCATGCCTACACATATCGGAAGAAAATTGCCTACGCGGCTTGTCGATGCTGCTCACGAAATCGGCCGCAATATGGTGGCAAGGGGTCAAGGACACCACTAACAGCTGGGACGAAGCCGTGACCAAACTTAGAAGTGCATTTGGCGAGAGACGTGTTGCACATCAAATCTATCGGGATTTGTTCGCGCTAGTTCAAGGTCAAGAAAATACAGATCTTTTTATTGCTAAAGTAAGAGCCCTGCTAGCTAAACTGCCTCGGGGAGACCTGTGCGAACGTGTCGAGCTAGATATGACCTTTGGACTATTGGATCGTCGTATAAGAAAAAGACTTGACCGTGACGCTATCACTAGTTTCGACATGTTGCTTTACAAGTGCCGCGGCATCGAAGACGCGCTCAAGGAGGACAAGCAACCTTTAAAAAAGCCACCACGGCCGCCCTACGAGCATCCATCACGAACGGAACATTCTACACGTTTCGTCGCCGCTACACGTTCACGTGTCAATGACCGATCTCCGAGCCGCTCCGACCCGCCAAGTTCGACGAGTACCTCTGACGACAAGGATAAGCTGAATTCACCAAAGCGTCTATTTTGCGTTTATTGTCGTCGTAGTGGCCATCTTAGAGACGATTGTGTTAAGCGTAAAAGTGTTAGTGAAGTAGGTATAAAGTGTTACGGGTGCGGAGCACCAAACGTGCCAAAGTCTAAGTGCAAAAAGTGTAATTCGGGTCAAGACTTTTATATGGTAGCGATCGAGGCGCCGCCCGCGTCACATTCGTCGATCGCTTCGCCTGCATCGATCGCGTCGCCGTCGCCCTCGTCTATCGCGTCGCCCGCGCCGAGCGCGCATGCGCCGCCGCCGCCGCCCGTGCGGACGATGCCGAGCGCGTCGATAATGCCTGCTGTGTCGAGCGCGCCTACTGCGCTGACCGTGTCGAGCGCGCCTACTGCGCTGACCGTGTCGAGCGCGCCTACTGCGCCGCCGCCGCCAGCGCTGACGACACTGACCGCTCCGATCACGACCGCGCCGAACGCATCGCCGCCCGCGGTCGCGCCACTACAGCCGATTGCGTGGTCTGCGCCGAACGCGCCGATCACACCGACCGCGGCGCGTAACCCGATTGCGCCGCCGGCGCTGTCCACGCCGGTAACGCCGATCGTGCCATCTGCGCCGATCACTTGTGATTCAAGTAACGATAACTTTATTTTTACTAAGTGTGTACGCTGTCATATGTTTCATTGCATTTGTAATAATAGTATAAGTGGCACTATTTCTTGCAATTCTGGCCACCAGGGGGAGCTTACGTCACACACTCGCCGCCCTGTTTTAAATATTAGTATTTTGGGCGCGAATGGAACAGGACTTGTTGATACCGGCTCTAAATGTTGTATCGCCGGTCACACGTTATATACGATCCTGGAAAATAAATGTCATCCTATGTATTCTACAACCAAAGTAGTAACGTTAGCCGATGGAGTGAGTAGGTCGATGACCTTACTTACCACTGAATTGGAGGTGACACTTTGCCATAAAACTAGTAAAATAGATTTTATAATTTTTCCGGATTCTAGTGATAACGTAACCCTATTAGGGATGGATTTTTTAAATGAATTCAACATTGCCCTTGATTTTAGTAGCAACAGCTGGTACTTCGGTGAAAATTTTAGCCAGAAGTTTGAGTTAAATTTCGAACAAATGTCATCTCCAACTTCATGTGCTGCTGTAAATGCTCTTAGGGAGGATGAGGCGACGTCGCTTGGTAACCATCAGCGCGAGGTACTTTCCCGTCTTCTCATCGAAAGTCAGGATATCTTTGAACCAGGGGGAGAGCCTACTCCTTTCGCCGAGCATAAGATCGATACAGGTGATCATGCTCCTATCGCTGTGCCACCTTACAGGGTAGCTCCTCCTAAGAAGGAGATCATGCGTGCGGAGATCGACAAGATGCTGGCGGAGGACATCATTGAAGAATGTGAGTCGGCGTGGTGTTCTCCTGCCTTGCTGGTTCCCAAAAAGGAATCTGGAAAAGTTCGTTTCTGTGTCGACTATCGTAAACTTAATGCGATTACTAAACCAGACATATATCCGATGCCACTCATAGACGAGCTCGTCCAGTCCACCAAGCGTAATTGTTTCATGAGCACGCTTGACATGCGTAGTGGATTCTGGCAGGTAAACGTCAATCCAGCTGATCGGGACAAAACGGCGTTTATATCTCCATTCGGCATTTACCGTTTTAAGCGCATGCCGTTCGGTCTTAAAAATGCGCCGTCCACCTTCCAGCGTCTCATTGACCGGCTTCGTTCGTCTTCGTCGTTGAAGAACGTTACGCTTCTAGCGTATCAGGATGATCTGCTTATAATTTCTGAAGGGTTTGACCAGCACGTTGCAGACCTTCGAGCAGTCTTTGACAGGTTACGGCAGTTTCGTTTGCGCGCTAATCGCGAGAAGTGTGTCTTCGGCCGTGAGCAAGTTAAATACCTTGGTCATGTGATCTCACAAGACGGTATTTCTCCAGACAGTGAAAAGGTTCGAGCTGTCCTCGATATGAAACCTCCGTCGTCACTGCGCCATCTGCGAACGTTCCTGCAAACTTGTTCCTGGTTCAGGAAATTCATTCCAAACTTTTCTGCTGTTGCTGAACCACTTTCGCGTCTTCTTAAGAAAAATCAGGTGTGGATCTGGAGTTCAGACCAAGACCAGGCCTTTCAGGAGCTCAAGAACTTGTTAACTTCAGCACCTATTCTTGTGCAGGCTGATTATAGCAAACCGTTTGTTTTGAGAACCGACGCCAGCAATTACGCTCTTGGCGCGGTTTTGTTACAAGGTCACGATGCCAAGGATGAACGGCCGATAGAGTACGCTAGTCGTTTGCTTAATCCAGCGGAACGTAACTACAGCACGACCGAGAGAGAGGCTCTTGCCGTTGTTTGGGCTGTAGAGCGTTTCAGAGGATATATCGAGGGTCATCCTGTCATCGTCGGCAGCGACCATCAGCCTCTTAAATGGCTGCTTACCTTAAAGTCACCATCAGGTCGGTTAGTTAGATGGGCTCTTAGCCACTTGACCGTCCGGCCCGCGAGACCATTATACTCTCAACCGTCCGGGTTATTTTACCGACGCACGCCCCGCGCTGCGCAACCACAACTTTCTACAAAAACGTCTGTATCTTCTAAACTACACAAGCTAAAATAAAAAAAAAAATACTAAGGCATAAATGAACGTTCATTTGTTCAAATACTTTTTTAGTTATACTAAAAATATCCATGATTATCGACTATAATCAAGGTTAAACTTAGGAAATTGGTAAAAAATGCTGGAAGTTTTTATTTGACGACTAATTACAGGAAATATTGCACGATGACCCTCTTTTTTTATTACATATTATAAAAAAAGACTATTTCAACTTTTAAATGACACCACAATCAACATATATAGTTCTCAATAAGATATCAAAATAAATTAAACAAATTCCCTACTCCTTCCAACAAGTGCAACAAGATGGCCCTCTGCATAAGGCTGCCTACAACTGATATACACTTAAACGTCCGTGGAGACTATGGTATCCAGTGTCGAAAGTAGATAAATTTTGTATATCAATAATAATGACAACAGTCTTTGCTTGATACCCACTATGCTACTTTTAAATCAAAAGTTTCTTAAGTTTAATAGTTCTGGTGAGCAGTACCTCTGCATCATCAGGATTCAAGGATCGAAGGTTGAAACTATCAAAATCAAAATTTCATAATGATCAAAGAAGTAGAAGTGGTTGAAAAAACTGTTGTAATATTTGAAACACATAGGTACCTATCTGAACAAACAAATGTACAAAATTACAAATTCAAGCTAAATAAAACCATTTTTTAAATTAGTATCTATATCCGTAGGTAACTGAAAGAATACATGCAAACAAAAATACATTTCCAAACACCGAATAATCAAGACACACGAGAAATCGTTTGTACAAACCCTTATTTCTGATATATTTTAAAACGTCCGCGGATAGTCAACCGTCCACGGCATAAAACCTGAGAAACACCGTTAATGTTTTGATGAATCCTAAAGTAGTTTGATATATTTCTTATGTTTAAGTATATTAATCTGTTCTCTATAAACCAATCTTTAGTATTTATTGTATATTTCTGTAAACAGAGCTCCAAATTACTAATAATTAGGCTATAAACGTTCACTGCCCCAGCTCGAAAACAACCTTGATATTTCAAATTGATATTACAGTCATCACACTATCACAAACAGAAGATGATACACATTATCGTAGAAAGTACACATTCCTGATTATTTTGATGTATAATAACACCCAAAAATATGTAAATGAACGTGAAATACTTACGACATAACTACGAGTTCTCCACAAATACTCACAATCACGCGCAGTTTCTTAGAGCACTGGCAAATAAAAATGTTGTCCTTGTAAGCAAATGGCGTACACTGCCATCTATATTTTTTAGAGCTAACTATTTGGTTAGGCTACGTTGTTGCATCAATAGAATTAGTAAATAATGCCGAAATATTCCATTAGATGGCTCTAAAATCAACCGCTCCTCCTTCCACCCCTCGGGATAGTAAAGTATCCGCGGACGGTTGAGAGCATATTGGTTTCGGATACTATGCTATCGTCGGACGGTCAAGTGGTTAAGTTGCAGTCATTCAACATTCAGTTCGAGTACACACCGGGAAAGGCAAATGTCGTCGCCGACACGCTTAGCCGTCCAATCTGCAACTCGGATGATATTGATCAATGTGGAGTGTGTACAGTAGTTGTTGACTTACCTTCTCGTAGCCCCGAGGATCTTCGGCGTATGCAGCTTGATGACCCGGAGCTGGAAAAGATCATTTTAGAGTTAGAGGATGTCTCTGATGCTTCAGGTATCGGGGCGAAGCGATGGTCCGAAAGGGGTTACTTCACTCAGCAGGGAGTCTTGTACAGGTTCAACCCAGAGGTTGAAAGTGAAGAGCCGCAGCTAGTTGTCCCCTCGTCCTTGCGTCTCGATATCTTGAAGGAGTGTCATGACTCCCCATTAGCTGGACATCAAGGTGTTGATCGTACCTTCAGCAGAATTGCCCAGCGTTTCTTTTTCCCAGGAATGCGTCGCATAGTATCTGATTACATCAAAACCTGTGTTACTTGCCAGCGCTACAAGGCTTCTAACGAAAAGCCTTCTGGTTTGCTTCAGACTCCCGTTCTTAACCAAAGAGGGGAGGTCTTAGCAATAGATTTATTCGGCCCGCTCCCTCCAGGTGAAAAGGGGGAGAAGTGGGTATTATTGGTCGAAGACACGGCGACTCGTTGGGTGGAGCTTTTTGCTTTAAAGGAGGCTACTTCAGAGGCGTGTGCTCAAGTCCTCGTCGAAGAGTATTTCCTTCGTTATGGTTTCCCACGTCGCGTAGTCTCTGACAACGGCGTTCAATTCGTTTCAGCGTTTATGCAGCAGTGCATGTTTATCCTGGGCGTCACACAGGATCTGCTGCCACTGTATCATCCGGAAGCGAACCCCGCAGAACGAAAGAACAGAGACCTTAAAGTTCAGCTTGCTCAGTTGGTTGATGTTCAACATAATACATGGCCGCTGCATCTGCCTTCTGTTCGGTTTTCCATGAATTCTGCTTGTTGTCAGGCTACTGGTGTCACTCCTGCGTACCTAACCTTCGCTCGAGAGCTTCGCTCTCCACTACAGGTTCATCACGACATCCGTGCGGTGCTGCAGAAAGATAACTTTGTTCCTCAGGCTACACCTTACCTGAAGTCCTTTGTAGATTCGCTAATTACCATCAGGGACAGAGTAGAGGCTCAGCAAGATCGGCGAAAGGAGTATGCCGACCGATCTCGCAAACCTGGGGAAGATTTCAGCGTTGGTGACCAGGTCTTCGTTACATCTCGGGTCCTTAGTAACGCCAGTAAAGGTCTTACTGCAAAGTTTGTGCCCAAACAGGATGGACCCTACGTCATAAGTAAAAAAACCAGTCCCACGACTTACCAGGTCTCCAACGTCAATTCGCCTGATGAGGTTTTGGGAAAGTTCCACTCCTCGCAGCTTTTTAAATTTCATAAGAGATCCGATTCGCCTCATGCTCCTGTAATGCCTAGGCGTAACAGAGGTCGTCCTCGCAAGCAAGGTTCTAGTGAGGTGCGAGTCCATGGACGTGGGCGTCCTCATGAACTCGAGGGGGAGTATATAGCGCGTGACCTTCAGGGTAAGCTCCCTCTCCGCGCCAACCGAGGTATTGCGCCTAAGCGTTACGATTTGTAAGAGAGGCGCGCGGGTGAGCGAGAGGGCGAAGGTACAATCCTTCCCGCCACCCGCCGAAGGTTCGAGAGTTGCGCGAGGTCCGAGCTGCGCTGCGTACACGCGTTCCGTAACCTCACGCGCTCCCGCGCCCCGCTCGTTTTTATCTGTTCGGTTTACTTGTTTTAATACTGTGTTTGTACCTTTTACCGTGATTATAGACTTAATTGACAAAAACTAGTTATTATTCTAATACCCACGCCACAAAATTTAACTTTTCCGATGCGTCACGAAAATTTGGCATACATAGGTAATTTTTGTGACGTGACGGAAAAGTTAAAGGACATTGCTAAAAAAAAAACCAGCGTCGATTAAAATCAATCATATATGGTTAGGTAGAGCATATTATTATTCAATAGGTCACAAATGTGTAATTTGTTTTCGTGAAAAACCATCCCCTAGTATAAAAAAAAGTGAAAACTCTGAGAAGAAAATAATACCTATGTAGATGATGCTTGTTTAATTCTGATCGACGCTCTGTGGGGTTATTATGACGTATCTGTGCAAATAATTTTACGCTGAGAGAAAAGGACAGAGTTATATAATTTCTATAGCTCCGTCCTTTAAGCTCACTGTAAAATGAACTGCATAGCCATGTCATAATATGATATGATTGATTTTAATCAACGCTGTGTTTTTTTTGACCTTATCCTTTTATATAGTAGTCAGCTTAACGGGAAAAGGTGGCCACTTTTTTTCGTTAAGTTAACTCGAAGGTGAATTGTTATTAAAGTTTGTTACGTATCCCATAAATTGTGTTTATACTTGCGCTACAAACACATTTTGTTTGGGTCCAAGGAAATTCTTTAGTTAATTAGAAAACCCAATAAAAGTAATGAGGGCGCCACTGTACATCCGGCGTACGCTCGGCGTAGTCTTAATGTTTGTCCTTGACAATGTACACTTTTTTTGGAAAACGCCCTTTCACCGCCTAAAATAGAGGCCCAGGGCTAAAATACATGTTAAATTATTATGGGGTGACACAATGTCGATAGACTTGTTCACGCGCGAGGGTGGGAAGTATAAGGTAATAAACAATCACGGGTGGTTTGCTCCGACACAATGATTAATTATTATTAAGAGGGTAGAATGGAGACACCTGAGGCTCCTATTCATTTTACTTGTTTTGCTAATAACCCGTTTTCACCTAACCTTCCATTGTTTTACGTGGCTTATATAATTTTAACGAGTAAAATTACTCATGCGCACAGAATTTTCGTCTTATTTTTATGCTCTTTTTAATTTTAGAATGTTTAAATCTTATATACAGTCACGAGCGTTAATTTCGGACCCATTCAAGAAAAGTATCCTTGAAGTCGTCAATGTCATTAGAGATGTCAAGTAATTTGTAACTTTTAGGAAACTCAACCTTATTGTTACTTATAATCTGTGTCCGTCGAGGGCATTTGCAACGTTAAAAGATGGCGGATGTGTAATTTGTTTTAGTTTTATTATTTTGTGTATTTAGGTGTTCAAAGTTCTTTTCTGATAGTGATTTGTACTTTTTATGCCATTGTGTTGCACAGTGATTGAAAACTTGGACTTATTTCGCGTATCTGGCATCTTTCTTCTCGTTACAAGTGGACTCGAAGTGGTACATAGGTTAAAACTATCTTGACCTCTGTCCTACAAACTACCGAACAACGTCGCCCCCAATCTTCCCAGAGAAGATTGGATTGTATTTTATTGCTATATTGATTTATACTTATATACACTTGACACTGGCGAAATCACTAATTCGTGGAAACGCCATAGCCCTGCGTTAGTAGCTGTTGAAGTCGCCGCGGGGCAAAAAAAAAAAAAAAAAAAAACAACCTTATTGTTGTAAAATGTCAGATTGACTTATATATAGGGTTCGGCCATAAATCATGTCCAATTGCAAGGCAACAAAGTAGTCACATAGCAGTCACTGCACCTACATAACAGAAGTTGCATTAGCAGCACTATCAATTCATCAAAACAGATAAGATAAGAGAATACTGCCGCATGCAAACGTGAAGGCATGCCACAGTGTCCAATCAGGGCAACATCGCTCGCGTGACGGCGGCGCAGCGGTTGGCATGCGGTTGTCGCGCGGTTTGCATGCGGCGATAACACTTCCGAGAAGACGCCATTTTGAATGCTTAAATGGACATTTATCTTTAGAAGTGCTATAGGAAATTAGGTTTTATGTCTAACATGGGACGGTTGAATTGTCTTTGTTGTTAAATTGCACTTTTGACGTTTTATCCATGGAGAATTCGACCTGCATTTGTTATTTGTTTTGCGTAGGCTGCTGTGAGTTACAAATAATCATAGTAGTTTGTGTGACGTAGATAATCGTACAGTTAAACTCGGAAGTAACAGTACATTTAAGTACCTTGTCGCAGTTATACATAAAGATAAACTAACGCCTTCATACCCAGCGTGGGGTAGGCAGCTACCGAATTAACATCAACTCTAAAAACTTGTTGATAGATCCGGTTATGACATTTTATATGCTAATGCCACGTTATGATTATGACGAGAGGCAAATGCGGATATTTAGACTTATCGCGACACGACTATAGATTCAAGTACGTTGTCAGTAGTTCGAAATTAGAATTTAACGATAGGTACTAGGTACACCACATTTTGCATAACCAAGCTAAGATGTATACTAGCGTGTTAGTGACAGGTTGCCAGCCCATCGCCAAACAATACTACAAGGCTTTATACCCTTAGTCGCCTCTTAGGACATTAATGATAAGACATGGAGTGGCACTATTCTAACCCGGCAACCCCACGGGTATCTAATTGCTGTGCTAAACTCGAACCACTTTCACTTAAGACTGCGCCGAGCGTACGCCGGATGTACAGTGGCGCCCTCATGACTATTATTGTGTCAGTAGGTTCTTGTTCTACAAATGAAAACAGAACTTATAGGGTATTTCACATAGTTTAATAACAATCCACCTTCGAGTTATCAACTTAACGGAAAAAAGTGGCAACCTTTTCCCGTTAAGCTGACTACTCAAAGGGTAATTGTTATTAAAGTTTGTTACGTATCCCATAAATTGTGTTTTTACTTGCGCTACAAAAACGTATCGTCTGATTGCAAGGAAATTATTTAGCTAATTAAATAACACTAATAGTAATGAGGGCGACACTGGACTGGACGCTCGACGTTTGCTCGGTGCAGTCTTAAGCACATTACTGCGACAATGTACAGTCGGTCAAGAAAGCTGTCTACCAGTTTTGACAAAAGTTTCTGTTAGATCTAATTTTTATCATTAAGGGTGACACTTGTCACTTTCATAATATAATTGCTAGGGAAACCCAATTTGTTGTATCAAGAAGAGCAAATGAACTTCAACCGTAGAGACCACATTTTTTGCCGACTGTACTAAACTACGGGTACGACTTTGACTTTGATTAAATAGGCGTTTTAAGCGTTAATCAATTGAAAATGTATATCGAATTTGCGGTTAAAGCGGTATATATGAAGTTGAGTATTCAAAGGTATTTAATCTTTCATAGTAATTTAAGAACTTTAATTTTTATAATCTGGAGCAAGAATGGTTTCAGAACGCTTTATTCCAACAAAAAAAAAATTATGACGCATTTAGCCCTGCGTCGGTATGGCCCCGCCCGACCTTAGGTACTTATAAATACAAAATTGGTTTAATTATTAATAAACTCAGCACTTAAGCACCGCCACTTCTCTTACCAAAGTAAATCATATTCATTTTTTCTGTAAATTAATGTTCTTCCTGTAACCTAGTTCTCTAATTTTTTAAATTTGTAATGTTACGAGCAAATCATCACGTTAATAAGTTTCGGTGAAAAATTTCACTTTTGGGACAAGCTTTTATTGCCGACTGTACTTTTTTTGCACAGTCGTCATTAACTGGTCAAGACGATTCTAACAAGCCCTAACACGACGAGTTTATCATGTGTAACTTAGGAGTTCTTATGGCCACCTTGAGTCTCCATCATCAGACCAGCTCGATGATACTATATTATTGTATTGTCATCAGAACTAAAGGCGTATGCAAATTTTCAGCTTCATCGGAAACCGGGAAGTGGGTCAAATTTAACTTGCAAGATATTACCCTTACATACACACATACATTGCAAGTTAAATAAAAGCTTTTAATAAAAAGAGTAGCGCGCCAATTTAAAGCGAGAAATAACGCTTTTCAGAACTAAAACTGGTTGACTTCCCACTTTTCCAGCCAGCTGAAAAATCACCAACCAGAGTACAACAAACTACAATTAAGAAGACAAATGACTCATCCGAAGCTTAATCTGGCGAGATCGGAAAAAGTTGATGAATCTAGAGGGGGGGGGGGGGGAGTAGATTGAATTTTCCGACGCCGCTGGAGACGACATGACATGTGTCGTGTCTTTCAGGCCAGGAAGTAAGCGATTAAAAGAAAATATATCTACTGGGTAGTGATTCTCTAAACAACGACGGTCGAACGGACGGACGAGTGATGTCCAAGCGCCGAGTTTAAGTAGTCCCGTCACAGCGAACAAAATACATTTTAGCGCGTGCATTTTCAATTAAGCAGCCTTAGGCCGCCTTTACACCTGTGAGTTTTACTTACGTAAGTGACTTACGTAAGCAACTTACGATAAATTTTCAAGTGTAAACACTCGTTGTAAGTGACTTACTGTAAGTTCTTACAACTTACGTAAATTGAAAAATTGCAAGTCTAAACGCGTTCGAGTTTGTTTACGGAAGCGACTTACAACTTATCGAACTAAATTGATAAGTTGAGAACTTACAAAAAAAAATGTCCTCCTCTAAACAAAACCAAAATAAAGCGTAGTTTCCAGACGAGGTAGAAACTTTAATTACTGCTTTTGAGGCACGTCCCATACTATGGGACTACAAAAATAAGGAGTATAAAAACCGCGTAAAAACAATTTTGTTGCATGTTGAACTTAGTGAAATATTGAGAACGACGACGCGCTGGCCTAGTGGGTAGTGACCCTGCCTACGAAGCTAGTGGTCCTGGGTTCGAATCCCGGTAAGGGCAGATATTTGTGTGATGAGCTCGAATATTTGTCCCTGAGTCATGGATGTTTTCTATGTATTTAAGTATATATTTCTCTATATAAGTATTTATATCGTTGTCTAGTACCCATAGTACAAGCCTAGAGCTTAGTTTGGGACTAGGTCAATTGGTGTGAGATTGTCCCGTTATATTTATTTTATTTATTTATTATTTAGTACCACTCCAGAGGAAATTGCTAGAAAATTGCATAATTTAAAAGGACAATTTAGCCAAGAAGTGACAAAATTAAAGAAAAAGAAGAGCGGCAGCAGTACAAAATAAATTTATGTGTCAAATGCGAATTTGAAAAGGCATTTTATTTCCTGATTTAGAAAGCAATGTAAATGGGCGTGTAATAACTTACGTAAGTTTAATTTCACAAAATTTACATAAGCATTATTTACTGTAAGTTTATATCAAGTGTAAATGCAACCGTAAGTAAATTATGTAAATATTACGTAAGTAACTCACAGGTGTAAAGGCGGCCTTATACGTTCGACCCATGGGCAGGAACCATGCTGCAAAATTGAAAATGCACGCGCTACAATGTGTTTTGTTCGCACTGACGCGACTACTTAATCTCGCCGCTTGGACATCACTCTTGCATTTGTTCACCTTTGCTTCTTTAGAGAATCACACCCCAGGAGTGCTCGTGCAAATTTTACTCGTATCGAAGATTCGATCGATCGATTTTCAATTTGGCAGCATAGCTTCTGTCGATGAGATTGAACGTATAAGAATGCACGCGCTGAAGTTGTAACTATTTAATGTCGCCGCTGTGACATTCTCTCGTTCGTTCAGCCGACCGCGTTTTTAAGCGTCGCTTTTGCTTAACGCACTCGCAATCGCAATCGACTTCAAAGTGGAACAATTGTTTTAATTTTGAAAGCAGACTGGCCTTCGATCGGTTAAAATAAAAACATTCGTGATTGCAAGTGCGTTAGACAATAAGCCCCTTGATCGCCGGCAATGTGCATCAAACAAATTGCTTGAAACTTTTTAAAATTACCTCATTGATATTCCTACCGAATTTCTATTAGTTAGATTCTTTCGTTTCGGATGTACAGTGGCGCCCTCATTACTATTATTGTGTTTTCTAATAAACTAAAGTATTTTCTTGAAATTAGTTGGTAGGTTCTTGTACTACAAATGAAAACACAACTTAGGTATAGGGTGTATCACCAAGTTTAATAACAATTCACCTTCGAGTTATCAGCTTAAGGAAAAAGTGGCTACCTAGTCCCGTTAAGCTGACTACTCAAAGGGTAATTGTTATTAAATTTTGTTACCTATCCCATAAATTGTGTTAATACTTGCGCTACAAAAACTCATCCTCTGATTGCAAGGAAATCCTTTCGTTAATTAGAAAACACAATAATGGTAATGAGGGCGCCACTGGACGCTCGACGTTTGCTCGGTGCAGTCTTAAATAAAAAAGCGGGCTACTTTGGAAATCTGAAAATGCATATCGTTTTTGGAATGCTAATATTTTCTTCAAGACTGAGATAGACCACCAACAGGTAATAAAAACCGCTCACTTTCTGGCTGTACTTGTGAGAGCCCGTCGCGTATTGCTTCCCGCATCTCACCATCTAAGCTTGTTAAGTTCGTCTTACTCGTTTTACAAACGTGCGATCTCTTTAAATACGATAAATAAATACCTATCCTGTTAAAAAAATGCGTAGGACAACAATTTGTTCAGTTATAAGAGTTAACAGTTCTCTTATACAGTATCTCTGGATAAAGTGCACAAACGGATAGGGATGAAACTATTACAGATACAGTCACGAGATTAAATTTGATACCCACTTCAGGTCGAAAGTCAATCTGTAATTCTACATCAATATGGTTGAGTTTCCTAAAAGTTACAAATGACTTGACATATCTAATAGCATTGACGTCTTCAAGCATATTTTTCTTGAAATGGGTCCCAAATTAACACTCGTGGCCGTACAATTTCCACGACAAATATAATAATGGAGACTTTTTTTTGCAGATTACAAAAAAAATACATTGATCTTACTGTGAACCCTGTAACAAACTGAAATATCTCGCCTCATATGAGGCCTATTGAGATGCAATAAACGGTTTTTTAACCACAAAGTATTCCTTAGGCCAAACCAATAAAAAAAAAACGAAAAAATACGCCAAACAGTGCAAGGTCCGTCTTGTAATAGGATCTTGTGTCAGGATTGCTACCACCATCTTATCCTTTATCCCGACGACGCTATAGCCTAGTTGGTAGTGACCCTGCCTACGAAGCTAGAGGTCCAGGGTTCAAATCTCGGTAAGGGCAGATATTTGTGTGATGAGCGCAAATATTTGTTCCTGAGTCATGGATGTTCTCTATGTATTTAAGTATATATATATTTCTCTATATAAGTATTTATATCGTTGTCTAGTACCCATAGTACAAGCCTAGAGCTTAGTTTGGGACTAGGTCCATTGGGGTGACATAGTCCTCTGATATTATTATCATTATTATTATCCTACTACCAAACAGAACTTGCATTGTTGTGTTCAGGAGTAGGGATAAGACAATCGACGAAATGACTGGCTTAAACGTATTCCATATGGGTCTTTACTTACGCAATTGCAGTCTTATTGAAGTCTAATTAAGAATGCAAATGTTCGCCTTACTCCTAATCTTGCTTTATCAAATATTCATTATATGTCGTATACTGGTAAGTACAATATATGGTTATACTCTTGGTGGAATAAAACGGTATAACTTTTAATTGATCAAAATAATGAATACAGTTCCTAGAATGCAGACAAAGTTTTTAGAATTATTATTTTTGCCAGCACGACTTTTGCGATAAAGTTTTGGAATTTTATTAAAAATACCGTGGTTTTGTTGGAAAAGTTGAAGTTTGAATGGATAAAAGTTACTTAGCCAAATTTTTGGAAAGAATCAACTTCATTAAAGGGTTTAATAAATGAATATGCATTATAATTTCATTCAATAGTATAAATATTATTCTGAGTAATGATTCTTTGAATACCAATTTATATTGCAAATCGTATTTTATTGTTACTAAAGCATCGTTAGACTGATTAGTGGATATCAATTAATTTGTACCTGAACTATTATTATTATTATGTTTTTTGAATGTGGTTATGAAACAACTCTAACGTAATTTTTTTTTCGGCTAAGCTCTAACATAATTATATAATGCACCTTCTTATATGTAGGTCAGTAGGCTCAAAATGTTTCTGGTCGAAAAAGCGTTTTATAGTATTAAGGATTTTTAGTGGTAAATTATAAAAATATAAGTTTAATTTAATGTTTATTTTAATTTTATCATAATTTTGTATCATTCACGACTTATAATTATTTTTATAAAGTCCAAAGACGTTTCAGCAAACGTCAGGAAGGTCAGGACTTGATGTTAAAAGTTATTATAAAGTACATTCAGCTTTACATAATATATAACGTCATTATATTTCCTGACGCATGTAAGCGTCAGGAAATCATTTTACCTACGTCACCTCTTTCTAAATGAATGGTAATGAATTTCAAGCATCATACAAGAACGAGATGAAGAGCATATTAGCCATGAGTGCGAGGGGGACAGAACCGGGTGAAATAAATGACGAGTTTTGCTAACAACGGCGAGTTCGCGTGTTGGGAGTAATACGGTGATTTCATTTGATTTGTTGGTGTGATAAAAGGACATATTTCAGGGCAGACAGCGGGAAAAGTCAGTGTTTTTTAGGGAATGCAAATAACCGGTTATAACCGGTTTTAAGCTGTTTTAACCGGTTTTAACCGGTTATTTTCCCAATAAAACGGTTAATAACCGGTTAAATTGCATTCCCTAGTGTTTTTTTAACGTTCAACACATACGTTTGGCTTCCCGCTTTATTTTTTGTGTTTTAGGGTTCCGTACCCAAAGGTTACCAACGGGACCGTACAGAGTTCGAATTACGACTTTCCTTGAAATAGTATCAAAATAAAAATCTAGCTGAAGATATGATTATTTTATATAACGTGGAATAACCGTGGGGTAGCAAAACCATGCTTTGTCCTTATCTGTCATTGTGCCATTTAAATTTGACAGATAGGTAAGGACAAAGCATGGTTTTGCTAGCCCACGTTTATAAGTAGGGGTAACTCCAAAGCAGAGTTGATACTTGCTTTTATTACAAAAGTTACTAAGTTAAGTAGATAGAATATTGCACAACTTCCTAGTTACATAAAAAGTTTCCACTTAAAGACTTTCTTATTGATATATTTTCCACAGATACATTTTCCATATACCTATCCTAAGTGGTAAAAATATTCAAATTCATTAGGTACTTATTCGTTTTAATTTGAAACGCATTTTCCTTAACTAAAACCTAAGCAAGTTTGCTGGCGTAAAAGTTTTGTGCTTTACTTAGAAATTATGAAACTTTAGAATTTATGTTGAAATAATTTATAACTACTTTAGTACGTAAAGATGTAGTAAGCAATAAACGATAAAGATAAAATATAAAAGATGTTTATTTAGTAAGTATGCCGCACGGGCACTTTTACATGTGAAAATCTACCAGCGCTTCGCTTTACGAGTAGAAGAAACGCCGCAAGAAACTCAACAGTTAGTCGTTTTTTTTAAATACACAGTTATAAAACTTAACTTAGCATTCTACAAAACAATGAGTAGGTATAAAGAAATAAATATATTCACGCGTACTTGAGCAGGAAAGTGTGTCAAAACTCAGAATTTTCACCTGAACTAATTAGTAGTACCTAATAGAAAAATAAAAGTTGTAAAAGTAATAAAAATAATTAAAAATAAAAAAAATAATAAAAAAAAAGACAACATACCATAAGTAGTACGTACTGTTGGGAGGCTTGCAACATGTCACTAAGGGTAAAGTCACCAGTGCTCAGCCAGAGACCTGTAGTCGGCCTCTGCCTATACTTTGTATGAGTGGGAAGAGTACGAAAGATATATTTCCCACTATTCGCAATCAAATAAGGTCGACTACTGGTCTCTGGCCGACTACTGGTGACTTTACCCAATACGTTGGTAAATATTTTAGCCAAAGGAATTTCTCACACTGGATGCGGTCTGCGGTCTGGTAAAATTGATTGAATTGAATTTGAATACCTGATCGCAGACCGCAGAACGCATCCAGTGTGACAGACCCCTAATTGTGCAAAATGTGGTTGCAGAATTGTCAACATGTTTTAGAGTTGTGTTCTATAGCTCTGCCTTTCCCACCCTGGGAATGACATGAGTTTATGTATGTATGCATACCATGTCAAAAGACATAAATAAATAAATAAATAAATAAATAAATATACAAATAAATAAATAAATATTTCATCGGTTAAGTACAGAGGCTTTATTCTACTCTGTGTCTACTATATATACTTATTGTATATTAAAATTTGGTATGTACGGTGGTACGTATTGTTATGTAGGTTCTCTATTACTATTAAGTAAATAAGAGCTATAACAACATTCAAAATATCATCGGTCGTTATGTGACACTTCGTATATGCAAACTGGAAAACTTTTCAAGGCCGACAAAAAACTGCTTAATCACTTACGAGTTCCTAGGTTATACCACCTCAATAAAGTCATTCCGTGATAATATTACCAGATGTCACGTAGATACGAGGTTACACTAGTAAAATGCTTGTTACGAGATGTCACTTTTAGTCGTTTTTGCCGTCAAAATGAATTGAAACTTTCTGCATCATAATTTAATTTTACGAAAATAAAAAGTTACAGGTAACAGGTGACATTTCAGTGTACATGTCGCAGCTAATATGAATCCTACTGATGTACATTGTTAACTAAAATAATTAACTATCACCTGTCACCTATCATGGTAAAGATGGTCAAATAGGGGGCAGGTGTCACATCTAGTGAGATGCAAGAATATGTGACTCGGTCTAAGGTGTAAATGCGTCCCTTACGTTGGATCATAATGGGCCATCGTGTAGAGGGGCCATTACTATAGGTCTTATTTACTTGACAGTAAAAGCGGCCGAGTTATAAAAAAAAACGATATCATGTAAACACTATTTCCTTCCTCTTAATGGCTCTCAGTCCTTGGTCTAACAAGGTGTATTTCACCAATGTCGAGTTTGAAACGGTTACCTTGAACTTATTAAAGATATAAGTCCATGGATATCACACGCGAGCACAATTATTTACTCTGGTGATGAACCAAACAAAAGCCCAGGGGGTTGTGTTACCGTTTAGAATAGTATTAATGTAGTTGTCACATATCACCTCTCACTGTCACCTATGTGAAATAGGGGACTAGTGAGCGAACCAACCCCTTGTGTGCGATTCTCCTTTGTCTCTATCCTAAATACACCCTTCAAAGCGTCGTTTTCCTACCCTCGAAAATTAATATTCAGTTTCCTGGTAATTCATAGCGCAATTTCACCAAATGAAATGTTATTACGTAGGGACGCTTCGTTGGAATTTTCGTAAATCATTTTCAATAATATAATGGAGTCACTGGCTTTATAAGTAGCTGCACACCTTGGTACAGTCGAAGTCATAAATATGTTTAGACTGTGACAATTTCATATGAAAGTTTAAACAAGACATTAAATAGACACCTTTTACGAAAGTCTACCCTCCAATCTCAGAGATGAACCATCCGACGAAGCATTTGGATGCCGGCTGAAAAACCTTTTATTGGAAAATCCATTATACTCAGTTAAAGAGTTTATGGACCTTGATTTATAATTTACATACATACATACCTTCACGCCTGTCTCCCAATAGGGTAGGCAGAGATTATGGAACGCCAGGAGCACCGATCTAAACACACAATTTTCGCTTCCTCTACATTCATCAATCTCTTCATGCACGTACGGCGGTTTCGGGTGCTTTTGATTTGGCCCTTAATCAGTAAGTACATCGCGAATCTGATCACTGTAGGTCCATCTAGGACGTCCCCTACGGACATCTCCGCTCATTTTCACTCGCCATATCTCTTTCGTAACTCTTTTTTCATCCATCCTTTCTAAATGACCAAACCACCTTAGCATACCCTTTTCGATTTATAATTTGTTTTGATTTAATATGTATTGTAGTTTTTTATTATTTGTACTTAATGATTTGACTCATTTTGAGACGATCCTTAACGGTGATAACTTCTTAGTTTTTAAATTTATGTATATATATGTATTGTTGACGATTCTAATGTAATTTCTTGTACTTTTGACATAACATGCAATGTATACTGTGACTTACATTGGAAAACTAATATCATTCATTCATTCATTCATTCTAAAGTGTAAACATATTTTTGACTTCGACTGTACCTTGTCGGCGTAACCCTTATGACAGATTAGTGCAGCAGTTCATACTTGACATTAAAATGACAAAGCACTAAATATACGTAGATTGTGATTTGTTTTGAATAATTTAAACCCTCTTATTCACGTACAATAAACCTACTGTAATTAAAGTTATAATGCTTCGTCACTCTTTATCAAAGCATAAAAAGCTACCTGCTACAAAATCATCTAAGACAGCAGCACCTTTAAATATAAAATTTGTTCAGACATGTGGTTTTTTGAGATAGTTTTTTGTGTTTGTCGTAACGTTTTCGGGACCCTACGCTGAGCTTGGTCCGACATTCTCTTGCCCGGTTTTTTTAATCAGTGCTAGATTGACCTGTAACTTACGTTAGTAAGTTGGATTATTTATTGCCGTTTCTTTGTTTTGTTTATTATTGAACTTCAATTACCACTGTCATTTGAACAAAACTAAAGGTGATACGATTTTTTACGTTTTAATTACATTATTTTTGTTAGAATAAATAAAATGGAGCAACATGTATTTTCTTAAAATATTTAACTTTTAAAATCTTATCCCTTCATAGTATAAAACAAAGTCGCTTCCCGCTGTCTGTCTGTCTGTCCCTAAGTATGCTTAGATCTATAAAACTACGCAACGGATTTTAATGCGGTTTTTTTAACTAAGATAGAGTGATTCAAGGTGAAGATTTTTATGTATAATAAACTCTGTATACAGAAAACTCACATAAACCGAAGCGAAGCAGGGGCAGGTCGCTAGTTTAACAATAATATAGTCGCTAGTTTAATAATATATAATAGTACAAAATGACAATTTTTATTTGGAATCAATAAACTACTTCTGTTTATTTGAAACTCCATTTGAAAATGATATCGAGTTCGTATTCTTTCAAAGAATACTCGTAATGTTTTCTTTGTAGTTAATGGAGAAACATTTTGTGAAATAAAGCAAAACAGAGTGGGAACCGAGACAGTGTTTTCCAAGATCTATTGTTGTTGAAGAATCTACAATTTTATATTATTACTAGCGACCCACCCTCGCTTCGCTTCGGTTTATGTGAGTATGATAATATAGCCTAGGTATAAGCCTTTCTCGATAAACGGTCTATCTAATAAATATTTTATCAAATCGGACCAGTCGTTTCTAAGATTAGCGCGTTCAAGGAAGCAAACAAACAAACGAACTCTTCAGCTTTGTAATATTAGTTTAGATTATTTGATATACAGATCGAAAGTGAGTGGAAGTGTCGGAAGGGGCCGCCCTAGGAGTACTTTTTCGAATCAAATCAGAGTACTGGAAAAGG